>MU261483.1:30000-42500 GCA_020310875.1 Ceratopteris richardii
TGCACAAGAAAAGGAGGAGGAGTCACAAAAAGTAATGCTTTTATAAGAGCTTTTTGATTGGTTCTACAGAAGACAATTACAAAGGAGCACATGCCAGATATCATCACCAAATAATCTATACAAATCATGTCAATAAGGACTACACCAGATGTCATCTCTTTCAGGCCATATGGATTTACAAAAAACAATGAGATTTCATTCGAGTTTGAAGCTCTAATATTTAGAATGTCTTTTATAATTCTTCTGGCCAAAAAATACATATGGATGTATATACAGTTTCTGAACTCATGAAATTTTTGAAATGAAATATTTATTCTTCTTTTAGTCTTTTGAATGACTAACAAATCTCCTATGTATCTAAGGAACTCCTTTCTCTTGTAGTTAGTGATTCTTTGTACATCTGAGGCCTCTATAGCCATTGCATAGCTTGAATAAAAAAGGAAATATCCGATTCCAGAAACATTGAGCCCCAAGGCATGGCGAAAATTCTTGAATGCTATTATTCTCTCAAGAAATGAAATCCTATATGCATTAAAGGGTAGCAAGGAAAAGCCCATGTACTTTGAAAGAGAATAATGCAAAATCAGGGTGCTCACTATACTTCTAATGTACAACACATAATAAATCTGGATTCAACTTTGGAAGATAGTGAATGACTAAATGTATATCCAGTTTCGCTTTTCCTTTACTTTCTATAGATTTTCTTGTGCCCTTGCCTCTGCCAAGATAATTGTCCTCATCCAATATAGATAACTATGGAAACAATGACAAAACAAGATTAGAGAGAGCAAAACAACATTGAATGACTCATGACAAAAGTGAACTTGTATAAAACGAATAAAGGAGATGACCAATCAAGTGACTAGGATCATCAAGGAATCTTGGATGGGCTTAATCTCTTGAATTGGTCGTTAATCAAAATCATTACAAATCTACCATCACCTGCCATCAATTTTACTGTTGAGAGATAAAGGCCTTTAATAAAGAGCAAATGAAGAACTTTACAGACACGACCAATTCAAGTGAACAGGCTCAACTGAAAGGCTTGGATAAGCCTAATCACTTGAATCGATAGGGCCTAAAAGATCATCATTTTCATTAGAGAAAATAGCCCTTTTGTGATGTGCATGCTAAGAATACAAGGAATAGTTATTGGATCAAGAAAATAAATCATGAAATAGAGGAATCAACGAGACGATTGATTCATGTGAATAGGCTCATAAAAAAGTCTCAGATGGGCCTAATCGCTTGAATTGGTCATGTCTTCTAAATGATCACAAATAGATATTATTTGGCTTATATTACATAAGGGACAAGCTAAAAAGCCATAAAAAGGAAAAACTCTAGACACAAACAATTCAAGCGAATAGGCTCATCAAAAATTGTTCGATAGGCCTAATCCCTTGAATTGGTCGTATCTTAGAATTTGCTTATCTGAACATACCTTGACCTCATCTTCCTCTTGGATCAGTTCTCTCTCGCCAATCTTTATTCTTCCTTTGTCCTTAGCTACCTCCACAAATGGATATCCTCATCCAAATGAGTAAATCCCCAAATCGTTTTGCCACTAGTCAAAATCTTCATTTGCAAGGGTTGGCTTCTATGAGAGCACTCTTTCATAGCAGCATGATAGAGATTTGGATGTGTTTTTGAATTCTTTATTCGACAAGGATAAGTCCAAGTTCAGAAATTCCTCTTTAATTTTTTCCTTCTCATTTATAAACCTCCTTGCAACTTCTTCTAATTCAGCTATAGTAGCAAGGCAGTAGTCTTCTCTAATATTGAAGAGCTCTTGAATGCAATATAAAGGAACAAAATCCTTCCCAAAGATAAAGTAATATGGGAGATTTGGTAGAAGGAGTGATTTCTCTGAGATTTTCACATTTTCTTCTAGCTCTCTTATGGTAGTCTCTGCTCTAAAAGAAGTGACATCAAAGTTTCTAACCTCTTCTTCTTTTGCTTGAAGGTTAATCTCTTCAACAATCTCTTTGACTTGACTTTCTGAATATTTCTTAAGAGAAACATCTAGGGATGCCCTTTTTTCTTCATCATGTTCTTTTTCTTCAATATTCCCAATTGAGATGTGATCAAGCCAGATCAGAAACCCTATGCTCTATTGGAGTTAGACGTCTGCGAAAGCATGCGAACAACACAAGGAAGAAGAATAAGCCTGGATCACAACACACAATACTGAATGTATTACTAGAGAATGTACAAAGATAAGTAGCCCATTAGGGCAATAGGCATATATACAAGCCGAGGGAAAAAACCTCCTAAAGAGGGAAAAAAGTGCCCCGTCGGTCCTAGTGTGTTCACACACATCATTACCTAAATATATCAACAAATCCCCCCTGGGAGTGATGCAGTGAACAAGGAGCTGGCACTCATGTATAAGGAAGTGCCAAGCTATGTATAATCAATCCACAAAAGGAAGTGTTACCGTTAGTGTCCATGTGAAAGTCCAAATGGCCACCGAACACTTCTTTGTATTTGTTCTTTAATAAAACATATAGTGGCTTGGTCAGTCAGATTGTAAGTTCGACCGCATTTGTAAGACCTAAGAAGTCTGTCTTCGTGCTCCCTATGTACTGTGTTTTTTTGCGTATTCTGTAGCTTGTGTGCGCAGTACTATGTGCAGCCTTAGGAGCTCAGTTTTGTACTCCGAACATATTGTCGTGGAGCCCTCGAGAAGGAGAGCGCACTGTGGTGCATCACCATTGAATTACTTCAGTGCTATCAGAGCATTTCGAGGTAAAAGCTTTGTTCCTTTTGTGCAACCCGCCCCCTCGGGATTTCTCCAAGGCTTATGACTAAGGCGGTGACCAAGTCATAGACCTTGGCATACCTTGTCATCTGAGTCACCGAAGTCACCATTGGCACCGTTGGGTGCGCGCGAGGGAGACCTCAATGATCAAGGAAGATAGAGGTTCTCGGTACTTCTCGGGAGGTCACCCATCCCAGTACTATTCCCCCCGGAGCTCGCTTAACCGTGGCAATCTCTTGCCACTAAGCTACACTCTTGTGGTGTTTGAAGAAGGGGAAAGACTAAGGTTAACATTACCTTGAACATGTTTCGGTCCCTCAAAGCTTCATTTTTTGCTTTCAAGGCCTATTTTTGAAGCATTTTTGGGGTGTCTTTCGGAGTAATTTTGGAGTAGTTTCGCACATAGTTCTCTTTTCGCAGGTCCCAGAACATCAAGAAGAGTGTTCTTTGTACTTCTCTGACAACAAAGATCAACCTTTGGGGCCATGTTTTCAGCCACACTCCTAAAACTACAGGTTTCTCGAAAGGTTTCCAGTTTTGGTGGGAGCAGCCGCTGCAAATTTATGCAGGTTTTTGGGCCTAAAACATCAGAATTGACAAACACTTTCAGGTGTTTTTGGCTAGTTTTTGGACTATGCATTCAGCCTTTTAGTGTCATTTTACTGCATATATTGAGCACATACACAGCATGTATGCTTCTGTGGATACCACTTATGTATATCCATGTGGTCATTGATATAGCGGTTATGTTTTTGCATAAAGCCTTTTACGTTTGAAAAAGAGGGGCGTGGTGAGGTTTTCCTAACTAGGAGACACCCAGATGTCGGGATATATTCGGTGATGTAGGTGGAAGACTTACCTAGCCTTGCCATAGCAGATGTATGATACTTGTTCATAGGTGCTCGATAAGACTAGTTGGCTTCTATTGGGTAACTGATTATATGCAGTGGAGTTAGTGATTCACTATGCAAGTAAACATGTCAGTACTTGTAGTCTTATGATATTTTGACATGGGTCATATGCTCATTTTGCAGAGGATACTCTGGCAAAATTTTTCCTAGATTTCTAATTTAGTCAAGTATACAGTGGTCGATTTACTCCTTCATACACTTATTTGTTGGTGTTTGGACTCTTCTAGCTCCATTATCATTCTATTCAATTCTCTACCATCATGGCATCAGAGGTCTCAGGCACATCTGGTGGATTAGGGTCTAGTGCTAGTGTTCCAAGGAGGAGCTATAACTTACAGGGCAAAGACCATTTTGAGATCCAAAAATTTGATGGCACAAACTTTGCTCTATGGAAAAATCAAATTAAAGATGTGCTGATTCAAAGGAGGCAATGGAAGCCAGTAAATGGGATTTCAAAGAAGGCTGCTCACATGGATGAAGATGATTGGGATGAGTTAGCATAGATGAGTTTACCACTAGGTGCACTATTGCTAATAGCTATGCAAAATGTATCCCATGATGATGGCAGGGTGCATAACAACAATACTGCTTTCATTTCATTATCCATATCCATTTTTTGAGCTTGTAATTGGGAGAATATAGCATCAGACTCATTTAGATGAGCAGCAACACTATCTATGTCCTTCATACGAAGGTCATATAATCTTCTCATCAGATACACTTTATTTGATGCCGTCTCTTTTTCATATGTATTGCATAACTTCTTCCAAAGCTCAAGAAGAGGGATGCCATTATTGTCATAAGAAAGGACATATGAAGAAAGATTGTTATGCATTAAAGAATGCTAAAGGTAAAGGACACAATGTTGATGGGCATGTTAAACAGTTACGTGCACCATCTACTTCGACTGTGAAGATTGAAGAAATTAATGTTATTTTTTATGATGCTGATGTGTTGACACTTGATAGTAGTGTGCCAACTGAGGCACTTATGGCTGATTCTCTTTCTCACACATGGCTGCTAGATTCTGGTGCTTCTTTCCATGTGATACCACACAGAGAATGGTTCTCTAATTATGAAGCAAAGTCTCTTGGTACCGTGAGACTTGGTGACTCTTACGAGTGTGATGTTGTGGGGATTGGAGATGTGGTTGTGTAGTTCATTGATGGTTCAAAATTTACTATGCATAATGTCCACCATGTACCTCAGTTATCATGCAGTTTGATGTCAGTTGGTCAACTTGATGACCTTGGTTACAAGGTGGCCTTCTATGCTCAGTCCTTTTGCATATCAAAGCAAAATATGGTCATTGCAAAAGGAAGCAAAGTTGGCTCACTTTATCCTTTATTTGTATCAGAGAAGGAACACTTGTTAGGTGTTATTGAACAGCCTATGGCTTGTATTTGGCATGGTCATTTGGGTCATATATCTCGTAGTGGAATGGAAAATCTTTCTCGTTCTGGCTACTTAGCTGTGTTATCTTTCTCTGATTTTTCATTTTGTGAGCATTGTCAATATGGAAAGCAAACTAGAAATGTGCATAGAACGCACATTAACTCTTCAATTCAGCCTTTAGATCTCGTTCATACAGATGTGTGTGGTCCTATGCCCACTACGTCCTTAGGTGGCTCTCTTTACTTTGTCACTTTCATAGATGATGCTACTAGAAAAGTTTGGGTATATCCTATCAAATTGAAGGATGAGCTATTCCCTACTTTCAGAAAATGGCTTGCTTCAGTTGAGACTAAAAAAGGAACTAAGCTTAAGGCTTTACGTTCAGATAATGAGGGTGAGTATACCTCACATGAATTCAGCCTTTTTTTTCAGTCTAGAGGGATTCGTAGAGAGTTTACAGCTTCTTATATACCAGTACAGAATGGTGTAGCTGAGAGGATGAATATAACTATTCAAGATAGAGTAGTCTCTATGTTGCATCATGAAAACCTCTCACAAGGTTTTTGGGCAGAAGCAGTATTGACTGCAGTTCATGTGATTAACCTTTCACCTAGTAGTGCTAAAGGTCTGAAAGTGGCACAAGAGTTATGGATAGGGAAGCCACCATATTATGATCATCTTCGAGTTTTTGTGTGTGAAGCATATGTTCATATACCCAAGAATCTTAGACAAAAGTTGGACCATAAGTCAAAGAAATGCATTTCTCTTGGATATGGTCGAGAAGGACAATTTGGATATCGCTTATGGGATCCTGAAACACGGTCAGTGATTAGAAGTAGTGATGTCATTTTCAATGAGTCTAAGATGCATAAACAACTCATTAAGGAGGTTGAAGTGAGAAGAGTGGTGTTTGAGGATACTAGTCCTCCAGTTAGCATGCATAAAAATGCTGCACATAGGGATGTTCAAGAGAATGTCCATTCAGATTATTTTGCACATGTTCTTGTTCAGCAACCATTGAGATGTTCTACACGTGTCTCACATCCACCTGATAGATATGTTCCAGGTTCAGATTTTGTTATGCTAACAGATGCCAGTGAGCTTTCTTGCTACAAAGAGGCTATGCAGACAGAGGATCATGTCAAGTGGGAGCGTGCCATGAAGAGTGAGTTGGATTCTATTCACAAGAATGGTACTTGGGATTTAGTACCTTTGTGAAAGGGTAGGAAAGCTTTACCATGTAAATGGGTATATAAGCTAAAATTCACATTAGATAGTGCTTCTCCAAAGTATAAAGCACAACTCGTTGCAAAGGGTTTTAAGCAACAACATGGTGTTGATTTCGAGGAAATCTTCTCTCCAATGGTCAAGATGACTACCCTGCACATGTTGCTTGGATTTGTTCCAATGGAGGACCTAGAGCTAGTCCAAATGGATGTGAAAACTGCTTTCTTGCATGGAGACTTACAGATGAGATCTATATGGAACAACCAGAGGGTTATGTAGGTCTTGGCAAGGAAAGTCTAGTTTGTAAGCTCAAGAAGAGCTTGTATGGACTTAAACAGTCCCCTAGACAATGGTACCAAAAGTTTGATGCTTTTATGAAGTCTCAAGGCTATTCTCGAAGCAATGAGGATCATTGTCTCTACACAAAGAGATGCTCAGATGGCAGCTTAATATGCTTGATACTTTATGTTGATGATATGTTGATTGCTGGGAAGTCCTCTTATGATTTGTCAATTCTCAAAAAGAAGTTGAGTCAGACATTTGATATGAAGGATTTGGGAGATGCCAAACATATTCTTGGCATGCGCATTACTCGTGATCGGAGTAAGAGATGCATATACTTGTCTCAAAGTGAGTACATATCCAAAGTACTTCACAGGTTCAATATGCAAGTTGGAAAGGCATTGAGTACACCTTTACCCACATATGTGAAATTGAGCAAGGATGATTGCCCCAAATCAGATGAGGAAAAGGAATTCATGACCAGAATTCCCTATCAATATGTTGTTGGTAGTCTCATGTACGCTATGGTAGCTACGAGACCAGACATTGCATTTGCAGTGGGATTTGTGAGTAGATATATGTCTAATCCTGGCAAGAAACATTGGGAGCGCTCAAGATGATTTTGAGATATCTACATGGCACTAAGGATAAGTGTCTATGCTTAGGTAGAGGGAAAGCATCCATTATTGGTTACACAGATTCTGACTATGCTGGTTGTATAGACAATCATAAGTCTACATCAGGGTACATTTTTCATTTTGCTGGAGATGCTATCTCTTGGAGATCTCGTCTCCAAGAATGTACAGCTGTTTCGACCACAGAAGTAGAGTATGTTGCAGCAAGTGAGGCATGTAAGGAAGCATTGTGGCTTTCTCGTCTTGCTTGTGATATGGGTTTACCTTAGCATGTACCTCGCTTGCTCAGTGATAGTCAGAGTGCCATTGCTTTGGCTAAGAATCTGATCTATCATGCAAAGATCAAGCACATTGAGGTGAGGTATCACTTCATTAGAGATTGCTTAGCCACTGAGCGCATTATTCTTAAGAAGGTTCACACTCGAGATAATGTTGCAGATGCTTTGACTAAAGCTCTACCACAGGATAACTTTTGACATTGTTGTCACGTGATGGGGGTTACTTGATTCTTGATCTTACACGGTCACTTCTATACTGTGTAACATGCCCATCAGGTGGGAGGTATAGTTTCTATACTTACACATAGGTATTCTTTATCATTCTTTATTTTTTTCCCATAGCTACTCTGGCCATGTTGGCCTTTAGTGGGAGATTGTTACCGTTAGTGTCCATGTGAAAGGCCAAATGGCCACCGGACACTTCTTTGTATATGTTCTTTAATAAAACATATAGTGGCCTAGTCAGTCACAGATTGTAAGTTCGACCGCATTTGTAAGACCTAAGAATTCTGTCTTCGTGCTCCCTATGTACTATGTTTTTTGCATATTTTGCAGCCTCTGTGTGGAGTGTTGTGTGCGTCCTTAGGAGCTCGGTTTTGTACTCTGAGCATACCCGGGAAGGAGAGTGCACTGTGGTGCATTGCCATCGAATTACTTCAGGAAGTAAGCCCAAAGCTTTGCGGAAAGCTTCAAACTTCTCCCTAGGTAGAGCCTTCGTGAAAAAGTTTGCAATGTCCTCCTACGTGGGCACATATGCCAAGTTTATCTCCCCAGTAGAGAACCTCTCCCTGACATAATGATAATGTGCCTCAATGTGCTTAGTGCGAGCATGGAACACAGGGTTCCTCGCAATCCCCAATGCGCTCTGAGTGTCAGTGAAGATGGTGGTGGCAAAAGACTGACCAACACCCAAATCAGTCATAGGGCATCCGAGCCACACACACTCAACAACCGTTGTGAAAGCTACCCTATACTCAGCCTCACAACTGGAAGTGGCCATAGTGGGCTGCTTCTTGCTCAGCCAAGATATGCGTGAGCAACCAAGCATGAAGAAAAAACCACTAGTGGACACCCGAGTGTCATAACGACCAGCCCAATCAAAGTCAAAAAAAGCATGCAAATCTGGTCGTAGTGATCCCCCCTTGGGATAAAACAAACCAAGTAGCTAGGAACCACTCAAGTAGCGAAAGATGCGCTTAACTGCCTGCCAATGCTTGACTCCTAGGCAATGCATAAACTTGCTCATATGTGAGATAGCAAACTGAATATCTAGCAGATTAATGCATAAGTAAATCAAGCATCCGATAGTTTGATGATAGAGAAAAGCATCAAATGCATCTCCAACATCATGAAGACTCAATCGTAAACCTGTTTCCATAGGAGTGGCAATAGGTTTACAGTCTTAAGGCGAAAATGCTGCAATAATGTTTCAATATATTTCGTTTGATACAAAGCCATTCCACCATCAACGTGCATAAACTGAATGCCCAAATAGTTGAGTATGCTCACCAAAATTTGTTCGATTCTGAGACTGCAACCGAAGGAGTGTTGGCGATGTCCTAGATGAAGCGACAACCTGCTCTGATACCAATTGTTGGAGTTATACATCTATGGAAGCACGCAAACAACACAAGGAAGAAGAAGAAGCTTGGAGCACAAAACACAATACTGAATGTATTACTAGAGAATGTACAAAGATAAGTAGCCCATTAGGGAAATAGGCGTATATATAAGCCGGGGGAAAAAAACCTCCTAAAGAGGGAAAAAAGTGCCCCGACGGTCCTAGTGTGTTCACACACATCACTACCTAAATATATCAACATGCTCAAGGGCACTAAACAATAACTGTTTTGGTGTTCTGGGCAAATTTCTATCCTGCCTGGCAAGGGGGAAATCTTCCTACATTTTCTAGTGATTATGGCCCTATACAAAAGATCCTTCTCAAAAATCATTGGGTAGATATAAGTTTTGCTAGATATGATAACTTCTTGACCATCTACTATCCTAATGAAGGTCTCCCGTTCATCCATAAGAAATGCCTTGCTTTTCTCCACAAGTGCTTCAAAATCAAAGGTAGGATTGAAGATTTTCATTGCATCTGGGAAGTTTCTCAGATGGAGAAACACTTAGAATCACATTCTTCTCTTCCATATCAATAGGCAATTGATACAAGTGAAGAGGTGCAGTCAAAGAGAGTCAAAGAGGTGTAATCGCTTGAATAGGTCATGTATAGGATTGGAGCTCAGAGTGGTTGGCTATGAAGGCAAAAATTTGATGAATGTTGAAAATAAAAAAAGACCGTGGCAAATGGTATTTATAGGTGAAGAGAGAAAGAAACGATCACATGATGTGGACCAATGAACGTGTGCCACATGGAAAAATTGAATTTGAAATTTCAACGATCAAATGACATGGACCATTGAAACATTGACACATGGAATCGTACATTGGGATTCGCAACGGCTAAATTATGTGGACCAATCAGACTTTGCCAAATGGCACTTATGGTCAAATCAACTTCGAGACCTATTTAAGCGCTTGCCTTCATTTGTGCCACCTATGTGCTCTCCCCACTTCTAGGAGTTTTCATGCTCCAACCCTCTTCTGTGAATTTCTCTTATTCCTCTTCTCCTTGAGCTCTCTTGGTGTGCAAGGTAATATCCATGAGCTTGGTATCTTCTACCTGAACGATTCAAGCGATTAGTGGAATCAAAGATTGCCTAATTGCTTGAGTTGGTCATGCATAGTTAAAAGGCTCTTTGAGATCTATTTATTCTTTTAGGATCAAGGCAAAACTTAAGAGGATTCTATTTTTTTACATGCTATTGAGACAACCGATTCAAACAATTAGGGGAATCTGAAACTTTTGGATTGACCTATTCGCTTGAATTGGTTGTGTCTAGTCAAAAAACATGTTTATGATCCATTTTTGTTTTAAAGGTAGGAACATCTATTAAGATTTCATGGAATACATGAAAAGAAAGTGAAGACCTTGATTTGTTTGATACAACCGATTCAAGCGATTAGGGGAATTGGAGTTTTTTGGATGGCCCTAATCGCTTGAATTGGACGTCTAATGAATTCTTGATTTTCTTGTTGTGTTCTCTCATTTCCATGTGTTTGATCCCCTTCAATTCTTCTTTTTTACAGATCATGGCTAGGGCAAAGAAGATAGGTAGGAAGTTGTATCCTCAGGAGCAACAACATGGGGCACCTATTCCAGAGGGATAGGGACCTGCTCCTGAGACCACAAATAGTCAAGATAAGGTTGATCCACAGAAGGCATATGCCAAAAAGAGAGTTAAATATCATGTCAAATCACTAAGGGAAATCAGAGGAGCTGAGAAAACTATGTGACTTCTCATCCTAAGGCTTCCTTTCATGAGAGTGGTTAAGGAGATCTCTACCAGTCTTTGCTCGATGATGATGACTACTTCATTTGTGAATCTGAAATGACAAACCCAAGCTCTTCTATGCTTGCAAGAAGCAGCAAAAGATTTTGCAATTGATTTTATGAATGATGCTTATCTTTGTGTAGCACATTGTCATAGGGTGACACTTATGGCCAAGGACTATGTTGTTGTGTCCAAGCTAAGATACAAGTTTGATAAAGCCATTGTCCCTCTTAACAAGCATGATTAGAAATGTTTTGTTTTTCTTAATATAACTCCAACAAGAAAGCCTAAGCCATCTACAATCAAAATTGAAGAGGTCCCTTCTCATGACCATTCAACAAGAAATGCAGCAGAGATTGAGGAGAAAAGGATGAATCTTATGCTAGAAGAATCTGTTATCCTTAAGGAAATTCAAAGGCTAAAGAAGGCTAATTCAGAGATTTTAAAGAAAGGAGATGGTGAGGTAATTGTCAATGCTTCAATGCCATGGGAGGAAAACTTCATGCTTGACATTAGGCCTGAAGACAAAAAAATGTTGAGAGACTTCAATGTTGAGATCTCCTACAGCATATTCAATATAGCTCTCAGGTATTTTTTAGGCCATAATATGCTCCATTTTATCAATACTTGATCTCCTTGATGTGTTTGCTACTAGTTTTATATTGTAGGGTCCTACTCCAGCAATGTGAGGAGTCAGTCTCAAGGAAGGTCTGTATTTTAGATCCCCTTGTGACCCAGTGTATATTAAACAAGCATGGAGAAATTGGTCATTTTCTCAAGAATTTAAGTGAACATAGAATATGTAGTTTATCCATATATCGATAAGTAAGTTTTCATTTCTATTTTTCTCATGAAGTCATTCCTTTCTTAATGGTGGTTTTATTAATGAGTACATGTCACATTTTCAAGGGTCATTGGAGTCTTATAATGATTGATTTTGTTGAATACCAAGCCTTATTCATGAACTCCCTCCAATCACAGCATGGGAACTGCAAACTATAAGTTCACACTTCCATTTCTCTTTTACACTTCCACTGCCATGAATTCTGATATTTATTTAGCCTTGCAGTGCTGCCAAACTTTTGAAAATGCACATTGATCAGAAATTTCCAAGCAAAGTGAATGAAGAAAAAAAGTTTTTTATATGCAAATTCATGTGCCACTACAGAAGGACAGTACATCATGTGGATGGAGAGTAATTGCCAATGCAGTAAGGTTCTTAGAGTGCAGATTTGACAGTCCTAGTCTAAATCTATCTAACTATCTAGATGCATGGATCCTTTTGGTTAGAGAAAAAGCAATTCATGCCATCTTAAAAGATGTTTTCTGTCTTTATGATCCAGACTCTCCTCCACCACCAAGACGTAAGAATACTAAAGATAAGAAGAAAGGACCTCCTATTCACTATGCAATTTTGTACACAAAATAACCTTCAAAGCATTGAATGTATTAGTAAATGATGCCATTCTATCTTTATCTCAAAGATAGTTATTGTAACTCATGTTTCTACAAAGAAATGGTTTCAACTTATTAATGTTGGTAGTAATTTTTCTAAAATATAAGTTGTGATTTGCCTTTTTTTCATGAAATAAACTAAGATAATAAGTTGTTTA
>MU261483.1:57500-75000 GCA_020310875.1 Ceratopteris richardii
TCCAAAGCTTTCACAAAATACAGGTGATGTACTACAGGATGTCTCAATGGGAGGTGCAAAAGCAAGGAGATTCTTCAGCAACCATGATGACAAGCAACTAAATGCCATGTGGAATTGTTGGAAAAAATTGTGTGAGATCACGACTAATGTAAAAAGCAAACCAGAAATAGCAAAAAAGAGAATGGAGGTGTGGGTCAAACTAGATAACTTATTAAAGATCATGAGGCAGTAGGTAACATCAAATAGATATGTGACAGATTTCAGAAAGGCGACCACAGAGCTTATACAAACCATCATAGAGGCATGGAGTGCCAAAAACATAACGTACTGCTTGGTGAGTTTCAAAGATAATTTATTCAATTTATTTATTTCTAATTGAAATAAAGATATGATGAAACTCTTCTGTTCTTCTAAAAACATATTCTTCTTGTGCATGGTGCATTCTTTGTAGAAAAAGAAACAGTTGCCATACGGAACACCCAAGGCATGGAAAAATCTCATTATTAAGCAAGGACAAGCTTCTTTAGGTGCACAAGGAAAGAAGGAGGAGTAATAAAGAGCAATGCCTTCAAAGAGCTTTTTGATTGGTTCTTTAGAGGACAAGTACAAAGGACCTCATGCCAAATATTATCAAAAGAATATGACTATCACCAAACAAAATCATCATGTATCAATATCACAAAATGAAAAAGACTACATTTCAAACAGAGCTTTAATATTTGCAATGTCTTTTATTTCTTTGGGAAATAAAGATGTCATGTATATACATTTCATGATGCATTAAGCTTTGAAAAGAAACATTTCTATTACCATCAGATGACTTTGACCAGAAAAAAACAGATCATGGATCAATAACAATTAATATTAGGACATGGATCAATTACACCAAAAAAATTTACATCCTTCACATTTGCAATGTCTTATATCCCATTGGGCAATAATTGTGTATATGTACATTTGATGAGTAATAGAGTTTGAAAAAATGAAGTCATTCCTTGAGTCTCTTTAATGAGCTTGGCTCTAGCAAATCACCTTTGTATCTGAGGAACTCTTTTCTCCGGTAGCCAGCAATGCTTTTTACATCTAACACCCCTGTAGCCATTGCATAGCTTGAATAACAAAGAAAGTACCTTGCCCTTGAAGCATTGAGTCCTAGGGCATATCCAAAAATTATGAATGCAGCTGCTCTTTCAAGCAGCAAAACTCTGAAAGCATTAAAGGCTATGGAGTAAAACCCATGTATTTTGATAGAGTCCTCAAGGAGAACAATCCAAAGTCTGGCTCTTCACTATAGTGCTTGTGAATAACACAAAAAGAGTCTGGGTTCAATTTTGGAAGATAGTGGATAATTGAATGAATATAGTGAACTGTGGTAAAAATAGAAAAATAAGGTTAGATGAAGTGCAGGTGCACTTTAGGAGTCATGAAAAGTAACTTGAAGCACAAATAGAAACGATTAGGGTCTTCAGAGAAATTTGGATGTTCCTAATCTCTTGCATCCGTCATTATCAATATCTTTTTCTAAATTATCTAGAAACATATAATTTTTGTTGAAGAAGGTGAATTCTCACATACCCAGATGTCTACTATCAATGCTGCATGCAACTCCTAGACACGACCGATACAAGCAATTAGGCCCATCGGGAAATATCCGATGGGCCTAATTGCTTGCATCGGTCGGGTTCGATTTCTCACTCTACATTCTCTAGGAACATAAACGGTATGCTGAAAAAGGTGTTTTTCACATGATAAGATGTAAGCTATCATTGCACCATGCAATTCTAAGACACGACCGATGCAAGCAATAAAGCCCAATGGGAAATATCCGATGGGCCTTATTTCTTGCATCGGTCGTGTTTGATTTCTCACTCTATAAATGAAGATCTTGGACACGATCGATACAAGCGATTAGGCCCAACAAAAAATATTGGATGGGCCTTGGCGCTTGCATCGATCGCATCTCATTTCCTCACCCTAAAATTCATGAGAATAGATTAAGCTACATACCTTGACCTCATCTTCCTCCTCAATGAGCTCTTTTGAGTCAATACATATTGTTCCTTTGTCCTCAGCAACATCCAAGAATGAATAGCCGCGCCCAAATGAGCATATTCCAAGTTGCTTCTGATGCTCATCAAACTCTTCATCGGCAAGTGTTGGCTTCTCTAAGATAGCTTTTTCAAAGCAACTTGAAAGAGCTTGTGATGAATCTTTGAATTCTTCATTTGACAAATCCAAATCAAGACGCAAAAATTCTTCTTTTCTTTCTCCTTTCTCATTGATGAATGTCTTTGCAATTTCTTCTGACTCAGCTATAGCTGCAAGGCAGTAGTCCTCCCTAAGGTTGAAAAGTTCTTGAATGTAAAATAGAGGGATAAACTCCTTTCCAGAGATAAAGTAAAATGGTAGATTTGGGAGAAGTAGGGACTTCCCAGACACTTGAACTTCTTCAGTTGGCTCCCTTATTGCAGTCTCTGCTTTAAAAGTAGCCACATCAAAATCTTTGACCTGCTCTTTTCCTGCTTGGAGATTGATCTCCTCAACAATCTCCATGACACCTTTCATACTTTTTGAGCTTCCCTCAAGTGTCAGCTCTAAGAAAGGCTCCTCTGCAACGTGAACACTTTCCTCCTTTTCAATTGAGATGTGATCAAGCCATATCAAGAAAGCAATGTTCAAGGGGAGTAAGTAGTAGTCCTTTTCATGCTCTGGGCATAAATCTAGCTTCCCTGGCAAAGGGGATATCCTTTTGCATTTTCTTGTGATTTTTTCCCTATCCATTGGATTCTTCCCAAAGATGTGAGGATGGACATAGGTTTTCTCAGATAAAAAAAGCTCCTTTACATTGACCAACCCCAAGAAATTCTCCCACTCATCCCTAAGAAAAAATTTTTATTTCTCTAGGAGTTTTTCAAAATCAATCTTGGGGTTGAATATCATCATTGCATCAGGAAAGTAATATATAGTTAAACCCTCTTGAACCATGAAATCTAGTAGTTTCTCTGATGGAGAGACACTAAGGATCTCATTCATTCCCTCCATCTAAGCTGCAACTTCTCTAGTATGTCCTAGTGGAGAACACGACCGGTGCAAGCGAATAAAGCTAGTCAACATGGGTCAAACGGGTATAATCGCTTGTAATGGTCATATCGGGGATGAAACACAAATATGCACGGTAATGGAGAGACAAATTCTATGAAGGTTGAAAATGTGAAATGGTGAAGGGAGTTGGTATTTATAGGCGAGGACGGAGGGAGTAATGATCAAATGATGTGGACCAATCAATGAGTGCCATGTCGCAAAGGCCCCTTGGGAATCCCATGGATAGATGATGTGGCCCACTCAAATCATGCCACATGGCAAAGAATGTTGGAATTCATAATGCCTAGATGATGTGGACCAATCACGATGTGCCACATGGCATCAACGATCAAATCACTTTTGAGACGTATTTAAGCTCCCATGTTCACTTTCTCTCAGTTTTTTCTCAACACTTTCCTAGCGTCGAGTTGCCATCGCCTCCAAGTTTTTTAGCTGCTTCTTAAGAATTTCTATAGAGAATGCTTTCTGTGTGAGGTAATATGGACATGACCAATCCAAGCGATAAGGGACATCTAAGTGTTTTCCAATGACCCTTATCGCTTGGGTCGGTCGTGATTTTGAAACCCTATCATATCTTTAAAGTAATGTTTTGTTTGGTAAACCATGAGCTATTTTGCATTGTAAGATATAGTGGAAATAGAATTGATTGATATTTCATGATGATTTTAAGGACGATTGATCCAAGCGATAGGGAATATCCGGAATTTGTGGATGAACCTAATCGCTTGGATTGGCCGGGTTTGTTAAATGGGATCGACTCCTTGATCATAGCTTGGAAATAATGTTTTGCTAAGTGAAGCATGAGTTGTTATGTATGGTTAGCTAAATTGATTGATATTTGATGATGATTACAAGGATGATCGATGCAAGCGATTAGGAACATCTGGGATTTCCAGATGACCCTTATCGCTTGGATCAGTCGTGTTTCTTAAATGGCATCGAGCCCTTGAACTAATGTTTTATTTGGTAAAGTATTAGCTATAATGCATTGAAAGCTGTATTGGAAATAGAATTGATTAATATCTCACGATGATTACAAGCACGACCGATGCAAGCAATTAGGGACATCTGGGGATTTCCAAATGACCCTTATCGCTTGGATTGATCGTGTTTCTTAAATGGCATCCTTGATCATAGCTTTGAAGTAACGTTTTATTTGGTAAAGTATTAGTTGTAATGCATTCTAAGGGAAATAGAATTGATTGATATTTCATGATGATTAGAAGCACGACCGATGCAAGCAATTAGGGACATCCGGGCATTTTTAAATGACTCTAATCGCTTGGATCACTTATGTTTCTGACATTGGATAGAGTCCTTGATCAAGGCTTTTGAGAATAAGTTGCTTTGCCTTTCCACTTCCATGCCTTAAGACTCTCACTTTATGCAGGTTATGGCTAGGACAAAAAAGATAGCAAGGAAGTTGTACCATGAGGGTCAGGAACAAAATGCCCAGGAGCAAAATGACAAAGGATCGGCTCCCCAGAAGAGTCAACGCAATGCATCAAAGAAGTCTTCAAAGAAAAGAGTGAACTACCATGTAAAGTCCTTGAGGGAAATAAGAAGAGCTCAAAAGTCTCTGGGACTGCTGATCCCCAGACTTCCATTTATGAGAGTTGTCAAGCAGATCACAACCAATCTATGTTCTTTGATGAAGACCACATCCTTTATCAATGTGAAGTGGCAAACTCAAAAACTACTATGCCTGCAAGAAGCTGCAAAGGACTTTGCAATTGACTTTATGAATGATGCTTATTTATGTGCAGCTCATTCTCACAGGGTGACATTGATGGTGAAGGATTATGTGATTGTATCAAGAATAAGATATAAGTTTGACAAATCTCTTGTTCCTATTGATCACCATGATAAAAAATTCTTCGATATTCTCAATATACCTCCAGCACGAGCACCCAAGTCAGCGGTTGTCATTGAAGAGGTCAACCCTCAGGTCACTCATGATCATGAAACAAGAAATGCAGCAAATAGTGAGGAGGAGAGGAAAAAGCAAGGATTATTAACAGAGGAAAGTGTTATCTTAAACCAGATTCAGAAGTTACAAAAGGCAAATAAAGAACTCCTTAAGAAAGGAGATGGGCAGGTAATAGTTAATGTTGCAATGGCATGGCAGGATGAATGTTTCAATAACATAAGACCAGAAGACAACAAAATGTTGAGGGAGTTTCATGTTGAAATATCAAATAATGTAGTCAACATTTCACTCAGGTATTATCTACATGCCATAAAATGCTCTTGTATTGCTTAATTTTCTAGTTCTTAAATTGAATTTTTATTTCTTGAATTGTAGGGTTCTTCTGCAACAATGTGAGGAAGTAGTTCAAAGAATAGTATTTATCATAGATCCTCTTGTGACACAATGTTTTTTGTATAAACATGGAGATGCGAAATCCTTTCTAAAGAATTTAATAAAAGAGGTAGAATGTGTTATCTACCCATATATTGAAAAGTAAGTAATCATCTTCATTTTGAAAAGTACATTTGTTTCATTAAAGAAACTATATTTGAATGCAACTCATTGACAGGGGCCATTGGAGTCTTATTATTGTTGACTCCAATGCATATCAAGCTCTTTTCCTAAATTCTCTTAAATCACAACATGGGAATTGCAAAGTGTAAGTTGCTATATATTTTTTTGTTCTCTATTTAAGAGCCATGCCATCCATTCTGATTTTGACTTTACAATGCAGTGCTAGTAAACTTCTCAAGATGCATATTGATCAGAATTTTCCTAGAATTTCTAAATTGAATGAACAAAAGCAATTTGGATACATACAAATTCATGTGCCATTATAGAAAGATGCAACGTCATGTGACTGGAGAGTGATTGCAAATGCTATACGATTCTTGGAAAGAAGGTTTTACAGTCCTGAATTGAATTTATCAGATATCTAGATGCATGGATCATCTTGATCAGAGAGAGAGCAATAAATGGCATTATGAAACATGCAATCTACCCCTATGATCCAGACTCACCTCCACCCCCTCCACCAGATAAAAAGAAGTCTGAAGAAAAAAAGAAAGGGCATCCTCTTCACTCACCATTGAAGCATGGGCCCAAGAAAAAGAGTCAAGGTGAAAGCTCCAAAAAGGGCCACAAGCATCAGAGAAAAGAGGGCTCCAAAAAGGATAGAAAGGGATGAATCATTTTTGAATCTAAGATTGAAATCTATTGTAAAACCAACATAGGTTTGAAGATTTATTTATGTACAAATTGTATGTACTTATGCCAATCTTCATCTGGAAGATGGTCATTGTAACCATATTTATATGCCTTAACCACATTTATATGCCTTAACCATATTTATATGCCTTAACCATATTTATATGCCTTGAGTAATATAAAGTTGTATTGAACCTCTTGAGAGTTAAACAAAAGTTCATTGCATGGTCCAACCAAAATTTGGTCGTGTCACAAATACGACTGCATTGTGGGTTTTTTACTTCATTCTTGTTGAAAAGTTAAGTTTGGAGAAGATAGAGAAGAAGGTTAAGAAGAAAGAGGACACGACCGATACAAGCGATATGGAGAATCGAAGAATTTTGGATGGCCCCTATCGCTTGCATCGATCGTATTATCCAATCTTATCCATTTAAACATAGCATCCCCTTTAAGCAACCTTGCATGAGATGAGTTGAGTTGCAAGTGGTTTTTATAGTCATTAGTCAAACCTTTACACAAAAGTCACGTTTTGAAGTCTGTTCTGGTAGTTTGCTAACACGACCGCTCCAATCGATTAGGGCAATCCGACAAGTTCAGATTGCGCTAGTTGCTTGAATCGATCGTCTTCTCTAATCTCGTCTTGACTGTTATATGACTTAAGTTCATGCTCTACATATTTTGAAATATCATACCTTGGATTGTGAATTTGCACCAGGTTTTCCACCCTCTTTAATATAACTTGCACCATGATACTTTCTCTTGCATACCTTGAGGGTAGACAATTATGGATAGAATCAAATAATTTAATTGAAACTAATGTGCACCGTGGATAGACTCAAATAATTTAATTGAAACTAGATATTGAAATCTAGATCTCTTATTCATCTAGAATTTACTCATCTAAGTTCTTGTATAATTATTGCACAGTTGAAACCTCATCAAAATGTTGAGATTAAACAAAAAAATGCCAATATGAGTTTAGTCCATGAAGGGGCATAATTGAATTCATCAATTCACTCACATTCTTAGTTACCATCCTGCAAATAAAAATCAATGGAAGTATGAAATAAGGGTCCTAAAAATTATGTAAGAATGTCTTGGTTTATATTCTTCTGTCACCTAGAATTTACTCATGCAAAATTCTGTATTATCATTGTACAATAAGAACCTCATCAAAATCTTGAAATTAAGCAAAAAAATGCCAATATGAATATAGGCATTAAAAATACATAATTTAAGTGACATTCTTTGTCACCATCATGCAAAGAAAAATCAATGGAAGTATCAATAGAAGCTTCTATAAGAGGGAGATATATTATGTAAGAATGTCTTGGCTTTACTTGTTACAATCTTAAGGGTTGGAACTTAATCACCCTTGGTGGCATGCAAGTTATGCAAGATAATGTTTTCTCTGATCTAATGTTAACTATTGCATCATCAATTGAGAATCTAAACTGTGATGATACCTCATCAAGGTATTCTAGGAGCTCCCTTACATTTCTGAGTTTCCAATTTGTAGTGATAATTATTTTCCTTGATTGAAAATCTGGATGAATCAATACTTCTAACTCAAATTCTGGATAGCTCTCCTCTGAGTCCAAGGCTATCCAAAGTCCAAGCTTTTTTTTCCACCTTCTATAGTCATATCCTAAAACTAGAGATTGTCGACATATCTTATATGAGATTGAAAGAGAATTTGGACTAACTTTACATAAAATGATGTCACCTAGCTTTTGAACTTCTTTGCTATCCCATTCCCTACCTAAAACATCATCAATCTCTAAAATAGAGACTCTCCTATTCGAACACATTATTTTTGTTTTTTGTAATAACATGTTTTTAAAGCATGCTACAAAGACATGAATAGGCAAAAACCATTGAATATCCTTCTCGAAATTCGGCCTACAGACATTGCCTTTTGGATGTCAAATTTCATTTTGCATAGAAAATTTGAAACTGTTGAATGATCAGGAGCATCCCAATCTAATGAAGAGATGCAAGGACCGGGCACATGTACAAGAATTCCATAAGAACTCCTCCCTGATGGCACTTGATAATCTGCATAATGGACAAATAACTCTATGCTATTGAAAAATTGAACAAAATTGTCTGCATACATAAGTTCTGCATATTCCTTATGAAGAACTTTGAATGTTCCTGTTAAACATTCAATAGGTTGTCATTCCACAATATTGGAAGGAAAAGATATTTGCAATACAAAAACATATATGTTGTTATACAAAAATAACTGGAATGATAGAAGAGCATTGTAAAACTTCACTTACAGTACGAAGGGAATTGCAGATGATTTTCTAGAACAAGATCCTTAGTGATGTACACATGTTGTACTCGTGCAAACCAACCACATCTCTTCAATTTGAAACTGAGAATACGTCCCTTCCAGTGGTTTCTTGTGTCATCTCTTTTGGCACGCTTGACTTTATGGGCACCTCTGCAGCTACGAAGCATAGTTACCCATTCATTTGCTTTCACAGAAAGAGGTTTCCACAAAGAATCGTCTCTTCTCTTGTAAACCTCACATGAGGCTACACGATTGGAAGGATGACAAGAAGAAGAAGCCATTTGAACTAAGAAGAAGAAGAATGCTCAAAGCGAGAAACCGGCATCCACAAAATTTGGCAGTATTTATAGAGAAAAAGGCTTTGTACACGTGGAAATTTTTGATTTGATGTAAACCCTGCTGCTGAACGATCATGAAATTTTGTGAACCCAAAAATATTTCGTACTTCAAAAATCAATTCCTTCTTGGAAATTTGAGAATATGCTTTGCGTAGTGTGCAAAAAATATATTTTTTTGCATCAAACCAAAAAATTGTACATTAAATATGAGAATTTTCATCACTTTAGCGATGCTTTTAGAGAATATTGTATTAAAAAAAGAATTTCTTCATACGGTTAAAAGAGACAACAATATTATATTCTTGTACATGTGGAAAGAGTCTATTTATCAATTTCTTTAATCTCTCATTAGCAAAAAACCCCTTTTTTTGGCTATTTTTTTGCCCTAACGAGACAGATAGACAGACAGACAGAAAGACAGACATACAAATAGACAAATAGACAAACAAACAAACAGATAGATAGACAGATAGATAGACAGATAGATAGACATATAGATCGATAGATAGATAGATATATAGATAGATAGATAGATAGATAGATAGATAGATAGATAGATAGATAGATAGATAGATAGATAGATAGATAGATAGATAGATAGATAGATAGATAGATAGATAGATAGATAGATAGATAGATAGATAGATAGATAGATAGTCAATGCGGGATCGTAGATACAAAACAAGATATCTCGATTACAAGAACCACCTTCAATGAGATGAACTAGAGACAAGAAATAACTTCACAAGATCTCATACTACAAGATGACAAGAGGAAATAATGGAATGTCCAAGATATTGACTAGGACTAGAACAAGGCACAAGACTAGAACTTGAACAAGAACTTGGAAAGTACTTACTTGGAAATCGTGACTCCTTGAGCTCCCAAGACTGGCATTGGCAAGACTGAGGAGGTATGTGGCCAAGATCACCTTTTATAGGTTTTCAAAGGTGGTTGTCAAAGTCCGTTCAAAGGCCGTTAAGATTGATGACCATTAAGAATTCGAAGATGGACACATGGAAAACTTGATGTATTCTCATGGTAGATGCTGTTTTGCATAATACTTAAATTGTTCTTGAGCTCTAACGATCTCCTGCTTGAGTCCTTTGTGGATATCCATGAGGCAGAGGGCGTTATCTCTGGCAATTGGGTTCTTGACATTGTTTGAGAGTTGTATATCCATCCTTGGGTGTTGTCCATAATTTGCAAAGAAAGGAGTTTGCTTGGTAGATGTATGAACACTATTGTTATAGGGGAATTGTGCAAAGGTTAAGGGCTCACACCAATCATTTTGATGATAGTTGGTGGTGCAATGGAGATACTAATCGAGGACTTGATTCACCCGTTCTGTTTGTCCATCAATTTGTGGATGATGTTGGAGAATTCCTCTCCTATGCGCAACAGAAAGTATAGAAGACCTTTTCATGATCAAGACTTTTACCTACAGCTGAACCTTAGAATTAAAATTGGCATCAATTGCTACTCAAACTAGACACTATTAGCTTTCAAATGAGCTATGAAACAATCGATTTGGAGTAGTTTTGGTTTCATAACTCTTTGCCTCAAAAGAGGCTGGATATCTGCTCAATTAGGCTAAACATTAGACTCCAGTAAGAACTGAATACCTCATAGAGCATGGAAAATCTCACACTATTGTTTGAGATAGAGGAAGTACACAAGATAAGATTTCCAAAAAATATTTAAACTCTAAAAATGGATACATATATTGAGAGATATGACTCTCCCAATCAGGCTACCTAGAAATTGGTATGCGGCTAGTCATAGTCTATGAGATAGTAGAAAACAAAATGACTGAAACCAAATGAACTACCTACAAGGGGACTTCAACATCTTCTTCCTCTGTTCTTGAGTGTCCTCCCTTGCCTCTTTTATAGCCAAGTGAACATGAGCTCTCATGATGAGTTTGAGAGCTCTTCTCCATAACTCCTCCACTACTTTGAGTAGCCACTCTTCTCTTCCGATTCAGTTTTTGGATTTGATTCTCTTTTGGCTTCAACTACTTGCTGAAGTAAGTGCTTCATTTTTTATTTTTGTATTGCCTTCTTGTTGAATAAAATACGTTTTGTGAAATATATATGATCTTGCTTCTTTATTTTTAACACTCCCCCTCAAGCTCACATGTGAGCTTGCATCTTCAGCCATATCCTGCAAATTGATTTCATCCTTGAACCTATTTAGTTTAGAATCATCTATGGAATTTGTTAGCATGTCTACAACCCTATCATTAGTTCTAATGAAATTTATATCCACATCCTTGCTCAAAACGTTTTCTTGAACATAATGATAATGCACTTCTATGTGCTTACTTCATGCATGAAACATTGGATTGTTTGTCAAGTGATTGCTTGACATGTTGTCACCATAAATTAAATGGTCTCTACTTGCACATCAAGATCATGCAAGAGCTTCTTAATCCACATAGCTTCACAAGTTGCAAAGGCTAATCCTCTATATTCAACTTCTATGGATGATAGTGCAACAATAGTTTGCTTCTTCGAGCTCCATGTGATAGGTTTGCTGCCTATCATGAATACATAACCTAAAGTGGATCTTCTGTCTTCCTTCAAACCAACCAAATCAGCATAACTGAAGCCCTTCACCTGCAATTCTTCATCATATCTATAAAACAAGGCATGATTGATTGTGTGCTTCACATATCTTAGCACTCGTTTGGCTGAATTTAAATGCTCACTTGTTGGAGTTTGCATAAATTGAGAAAGAAATCCAATGATATAACACAAATCTAGTCTTGTGATTGTACCATAGATCAATGAACCTATAATAATCCTGTATGTAGTTACATCATGTAACTTCTCTCCATCATTTGGGCATAGCTTCAGATTTGTATCCATAGGTTGAGTGAGTGGTTTGCATTCAATCATTCCAAATCTGAAGAGAACATTCAACAGGTACTTTCTTTGCATCAAGTAGATGCCATCTTTCCCATAGACTACCTCAATGCCTAAAAAATATTTCAGCTCACCAAGATCTAAAATTTTAAACTCCTTACCGAGTTTTCTTTTTATCTCTTCTATTCTTGCAACATTACTTTCTATTAGAATGAGATCATCAACATATATGCATATGTATACCTGCTTGCCTTCTTCTTTCTTCATGTAGAGAGAAGGATCAATGCTACTTGGACTATACCCATACCTTGTGAGGTACTCAACCAACGTTTGGTTCCAAGCACGTGGTGCTTGCTTCAGCCCATACAAAGCTTTCTTCGATTTGCAAAAAAAATCTGGATGCTTTTTATCTTCAAATCCAACCGGTTAATCATGTATACCTCTTCTTGAAGTTCGCCATTGAGAAACACATTTTTTATGTCAAGTTGGTACAATGGCCATCTCCTTGCTGCACTCATTGCGATCAAGGTCTAATTGTTCCCATCTTTGCAATCAGGCTAAAAGTCTCTTCATGGTCGATGTCGTGAATCTGCTTGAATCCTTTTTCTACTAGTCTAGTTTTATGCCTAGCTAGAGAATCATCAACATTTCTCTTTATTTTAAACACCCATTTATTTGGAACAATCTTCATACCTTTAGCCTTTGGAACTAGCTCCCATGTGTGATTGTCCTTGAGAGCTTTTACATAGCTTGTTGCCATTCTTTTTGTGTACATGCTTCTTCATATGCATCCCGTTCTTTTTCTTTGACCACTTGTGTCATATATGCAAAATGCTTTGCAATAAAACTATCATATCTCAACCTTTGAATTGGATACCTTGATCTTGAAGACCTCCTTACATTTCCTTTTGAATATTGCTTCTTCAATCGGTTCCGCTTTACCGTCGGTGTAATCACCTCTTCATACTCTTCTTCACTTGCATTTGATCACTATTTTGGGCAGTACTTTCAGCTTCAATTCTTTCATAACTTGATGTTGGTGATGAGGAATGACTCCTTAGTCTTCCCTTCCATGTTGATCTTTTCCATGTGATGTAGAAGATTCTGGACCTGACATTTGAGTGCTTGTTTGCTAAAATTCTTCTTAGACAACACCTCCATCATCTTCGTAATCTTCTTCAAGAATATGCTCTCTCCCTTTGTCTCCAAACCATGGTCTTAGCTCATAATATACCACATCTCGTGAGACTCATAGCTCCTTTTTCATCGGATTGTAGCACCTATATCCTTTTTGCTCTGATGAATATCCAATGAAACTAAATTTTTCTAACTTTGGCTCCATCTTTGTCCTTAGTTCTTGAGGAATGTGAACATAACACACACATCCAAAAACTTTGAGATGTGTAAGGTCAAGTTTCTTACCAGAATAAACCTCCTAGCGAGTTAAATTATGCACTCCAGCTATTGTGCACTTGTTCATCAAATAAACAGCCGTACTAGCCGCTTTAGCCCAGTTTAGTGGAACCTCATCTCATTGAGCATGCATCTTGCAACTTCTATGATATGTCTATTCTTCGTTTTAGCAATTCTTCATTTAGCCCAATAGTTTAGTGGAACCTTCATCTCGTTGAGCATGCATCTTGCAACTTCTGTGATATGTCTATTTTTCCTTTTCTGTGATATATCTATTTTTCATTTTATTGAGGTGTGTACCTACATGTAAATTATTGCTTGATGCCATTTTTATAAAGAAAATCTGAAAATTCTTTGGAGAAATATCCTTCTCCTCCATCAAACCTCAAGGTCTTTATGTATCGTCCTGTTTCCTTTTCTACATGTGCTTTAAATCTCTTGAACATAGACAACACATCTGATTTTTGTAGAACATCTGTACTTTCCTTGAATGATCATCAATAAAAGTGACAAAATATCTATTACCAACCATCAATGGTAAACTCATGTAGTCCAACGTCATTGAATCTTGGAAGAACTCTTACCATTTGATGGTTTCTCATGTCTTTGAGCTTGGGAATTTTGATATGCCCAAACCTTTTGTGCCACAAATCAATTTTAGCAATCCTCTTGTTTCCAAACTCAATATACATCACCTTTCCATGTGGTTGCTGAATGTCCAAAGTGAGCATTCTACCTTCTTTCCTTCCTTGAGCAACGACCTTGAATCCTTCTTTTGGATTCTTTATAAAAAAACCTTTTTCATTGAAGATAACATGATATCCTTTCTCTACCGTTTTTCCTACTGAAATCAAATTCTTTGCAATAGTAGGAACATGAAGAACATCAGTCAATACCTTCTTGTCTCCAAGCTTGATTTCTCCAACATGCTCAATTGTGAGAGTTTCATCACCGGTCTCTACACATCCTTTTCCATTTGGAGCTTGTAGATTTGTGAATGAATCTCCTTGGCATGTCATATGATTGCTACAACATAAATCTATAAACCATTTTTGGTCATCACTTCTCAGGTTTTTGTATTCATGCTTCATGGCAAGCATGGTTTGCTTGTCTCCTTCACTTGATGTACTCACATAGTTATTTTGGCTCCTTTGCTTGCCTCCATTCAGTCTTCCATTTGTTTGCCAACAATCATGTGCATAATGTCCTACTTTATCACAATGATAACATGTTATACCTTTATGAGGATTGTATGAACCTTGACCTCTTCCTCTATTTCTTCCTCGACCTCTTCCATATGTGTCGTCATTTGAGTTCTCCTTATTGTCCTCCGAGTTGTGTTGGCTCGAATTTGTGTTGTTGTAGCTTCTTCCTCTTCCTCTCGAGCCTCCTCTTGAGTTCCTTCCTGTACCTCAATTTGCATATAACATTTGGCTATGGTTGTCCTTACTTTTGTTGTCTTCTCCTTGTTGAACAGCCTCTTTAGCCACTGGTATAATCTCGTTGAATATTGGTAGAGGATCTCTATAAAGGATGTTTGTGTTGAGGGGCTTCCACTTCTCTTCACTCCTCAAGCCATTGAGGGTTGTTTGGATGATGTCTTCCTCTTCTATCTTGCATCCAACTCATGCTAGTTGATCTCAAAGCTCCTTGATCTTCAACGTATACTCTTTAATGCCTTTATTTGAGCTTTTCTTCATGTTGTTGAACTCGTTCTTGAGTAGACCTTATTGAGGTAGCATACATATTCTCCAATGCTTCCCAAACTTGCTTGGCTGTCTCTAGGCTTTGCACATGACCAATCATAGTGTTAGAAATAACTTGTGAAATGAGGAACATCACCCTTTGATTCCTCACTTCCCAATTTACAAATCGTCTTCTTTGTGCTAGAGTGATGTTGGGATCTTGAAGGTCCACTGGTTGTGGATCATCTCCAGTAACTAGACTCCATAAACCTTTACCTTTAAGGTAATTTGTCATTCTATACCTCCAAGATTGAAAATTATCTTTGTCTAACTTCTCAACTTGATGTCCTAAATCAGCCATTGAAAACTTCCAAGTTTGAAGTTTACATTAGTTATGTTATGGCGCTCTATCTTGACTGTATGAACCTGCCCCTTGATTTGTAGCTTCTCCTTTGCTTTACTTCAGTTCCAATACTTTGCCTCTTCAAGCTCCAATGCTCTATTGTTGAGCTCTGATACCAATTGTTGGAGAATTCTTCTCCTATGCATAGCGAAGAGTGTAGAAGACCTTCTTACGATCAAGACTTTTACCTACAGCTGAACCTTAGAATAAAACCTAGTATCAATTAAAGAATGTAATGAACTTGATTCTAATTTTGTGCTTAATGTTACAAGACAATTCATCATGTGCTAGTGTCTCATGAATCAAATGAGTCAAAGTTGAATCTTCATGGTGACTTGAAGAGATAGCTACTAATTGGAGTTGTTTAAGATTGAGTAAAACGCTCTCTTGTTGATCAAAGGCCTCGCACAATAAGATATTCTAGACAAAGCATTTGACTGACATTGTTGGTATCCTCGATAGTATGTGATGACAAAGTTGAATCTAGATAAAAAGCTACTCCATTGAGATTGCCTTCTATTGAGGATGCGGGTGGTCATAAAATACGTTGATTTCTTATGATTTGTATACACAATAACTTTATGGGTTGCTCCTTCTAGATGGTGATGCCAAGTATCAAATGTATCCACTATTGCAAGAAGTTCTTTATCATGGATTTCATAATTAATCTCTAGAGGGGAGAATTTCCTGGAGTGATATGCAACTAGATGTAGGTTTCCATCATCTCCATGTTTGGATAGAATGGCCTTAAAGCAAAGTTAGATGCATCTATCTATAGGAAGAAAGGCTTGGTAGGATCACGATGAACTAGAATCGGAGTAGTGGTGAATGCTAATTTCAAAGTCTAGAAGCCTTTGTTTGCTTTGTTGGTCCATGAGAATTTTGCATTTCATGTAAGCTTTGTGAGGGGTGTCACTATGTTGGAATAATTTCTTATGAATATCCTATAAAAATTGGCAAAACCTAAAAGACATTCTACATCTCAAACACATGAAGGTGATTGCCAATCAAGGATTGTCTTGATCTTCTTAGGGTCCATAAAGATTCCTTTCTCAAACACAATGTACCCTAAAACCTCCACTTCTGTATGATGGAAAGAGCACTTCAATTTTGCATTCTCTTAGTTTCCCTAGAATTATCTTTACATGACATTCGTGATCCTCTAGATTTTGGAGAATATGAAGATATCATCGAAGTATATTACCACAAAATCATCTAAATACTCTCAAAAAAAATCATTCATCATATGTTGGAAGACGGCTGGAGGATTTGTGAGACCAAATGGCATAACTACATATTCAAAATGCCCATACCTTGTTCGAAATGATGTCTTCCATTCATCTTCTTCTCTGATCTTGATAAGATTGTAAGCTCCTCGAAGGTCAATCTTTGTGAAGAAATTTGCTTTTCCAATGCGTTCTAAGAGATCTAGCATGAGTAGTAGAGGGTATTTGTTCTTTATAGTGACTTTATTCAACCCACAATAGTCTACACACATTCCGAGAGTCCCATCCTTCTTCTTCATAAATAAAATAGGAGCTCTTGCTAGAGACTTTTGTTGGTGCAGGACAATCAACAATTGATGTTTTGATGAAGAGTTGAAGTCAAGGTTTGAAGGAAAGACTCAATTTGTGAAGCATGAAGGAAGGACATATTCAGAAGTTGGAAGATGTGTACACATATGTACATTATGTCAGAGATAGTTCACTTATATCTTTGAGTAGTCATAAGCTTGTAAATTTTTGTCTATATATACTATGGAAAATGTCGGGGCAAGTATGAGAGAGCATGAGAATAGAGTAATCAGAAGTTGTATGTGTCATTAGACATCTTAGAAGTGAGTCAAGACTCTCTCATCACTCAGTTGTAATTTTTCCCAGAAATGAAGAAAATATTGCACCCAATATTTCTAAGTTTTCTCCTTCTGTGTTAGATCTTTTGTGGAATGCTTTTGTACAAGTCTAAGTCTATAGGTAATCGATCTCTGTACAAATTTTTAGCTTCCAATTGTGATCAGGCTAAGAGAATTAAGTGTAGGAACATTTGCATATGTGAATGAGAAGAAGTGAAGTTACAGGAGGCGCAAAATTCGATACGAATGTTTTGATCAATTCTCCTTCAACAGTGTAAAGTTTTGAGCAAGCAAGCACTCAATCTTTAAGTTGGAAGGTAAGCTACTTGTGGCTAAAGGCATTTGTAGAAACGGGTT
>MU261484.1:0-42500 GCA_020310875.1 Ceratopteris richardii
GTTCTCCTTCATTTTTCTTCCACTACCGCCTCATGCTCCACTAGAGAGCATAAATAAGTAACAACTGAGAGGGTATCTACAGGATTGTTCCATCTGATTACACCTCGGATCTCCTTGCTTGGTGCCTTTAAGATTTCATGATGCATATTTCCCCGATCCAAGGACTTTATCACTTTAGACCATGATTTTGGGTCACTATTTTCATCACTTGCTTGACACGCGTATGTAGATGTATGAGATGTTGAAGAAACATTACCAGAAGTGCCAGGAAGAACACTCTCATGCCTCCTTGACCAAAGTTAATATTTACCTCCCTGAACAACATCGCAAAAAGCTAGATGATAAAGTAGTAAAATGTATTTTTGTTGGGGACATTTCTGAAAGCAAAGGCTATTGTCTATATCATCCATTTAGTAAATGCATTCTGGTTAGCCGTGATGTTGTTTGTGTGGAAGATGCTATTCAGCTATTGCTTTCATGTACTAAGGAGACATCTGTTAGCTCCAAAGACATGTATGATACTTTGCTACCTCTTTTTACCGGTGGATAGTCTAGTGCTGCTCCTAATGAGGCAACTTCTCAGCCTTTATAGGTTTTGTGTGATGATGTAGATCATTCCATTTTTTATGCAGATTACTTGATGCACCTATTAATGAGCGAGCTGATATTGAGCAAACAAAAACTATGCCAAAATGGTTGGTGTAGACCTTGCGTGACAGCAAATTAGATGCACCTCTATCATATCATACTCGGTCAAGCTATCATAGTGCCTCCACTAAGTTGGTATACAAGATGAACCGTAAACCTGATGGAACAGTTAATAGGCATAAAGTTAGGCTTGTTGCAAAGTGTTATGCATAGGAAAGAGGCATTTATTTTGATGAAACCTTTGCTCCTACTTGCCAAATGACTACTTTTCGTAGCATCTGTGCACTTGCAGCTTATCACGGTTGGAATGTACATCAGTTGGACATTAAAAGAGCATTTTTGAATGGTGACTTGCATGAAAAAGTGTATGTTTTTCAGCCCCGTGGATTTTTGTAGAAAGGGCATGAAAACTAGGTGTGCAGATTAAAGAACACATTATATGGTTTAAAGCAAGCACCATGTGCTTGGTATGAAAAGATACATGCCTATCTTATTGCACATGGTTTTGAAAAACAATACAACTGAAAGCAACTTATATGTTAAGTGTGCTAATGATGTGCTTTTGATCATTGTGGTATATGTTGATCACATGTTGCTCAATGGTCTTACGACATGCCTATTGCTTATTTTAAGGCTGATTGCATGCCTCATTTGAGATGTCTGATTTGGGGAATTTGCATCACTATTTGGGCATTCAACTTATGCAAGTTGATGCTGGAATGGCTTTGTGTGAAACGAAATATAGTGACACATTTTTGCAGTGTTTGCCCTTGAAGACTGTAAGCCTCTTGCCACTCCCCTATGGAGAGAGGTTTATGATTGAGTCTTCATGATGCTGGAGATGCATTTGATGTTGTTCTATACCAGCAGGCTCTTGGATGCTTGATTTACTTATGCATTAATCCGCCAGATATTCAGTTTGTTGTCTCACAGATGAGCAGGTTTATGCATGGCACGTGTCAAACATTGGCAGGTAGTTAAGTGCATCTTTTGCTACTTCGGTGGTACCTGGCTACTTGGATTGTTTTATCCCAAGGGGGGATCACTACAGCCAGATTTGCATGCTTTTTTTATAGTGATTGTGCTGGTTGCTATTACACTCGTGTGTCCACTATTGGCTTTCGCTTCATGCTTGGTAGCTCATGTATATCTTGGTTGACCAAGAGGCAGCCTACTGTGGTCACTTCTAGTTGTTAGGCTGCGTATAGGGAAGCTTTCACAGCGACTGTTGAGTGTGTGTGGCTCAAATGACTTATGGCTGATTTAAGTGTTGGTAAGTCTTCTGCCACTACCATCTTCACAGGTAGTCAGAGCCCATTGGCAGTCGCAAGGAACCCTATGTTCCATGCTCGCACTAAGCACATTGAGGTGTAGTGTCATTATGTGAGGGAGAGGTTCTCTGCTAGGGAGATCAACTTGGCATATGTGCCCATGCAGGAGAACATTGCACACTATTTCATGAAGGCTCTACCTAGGGAGAAGTTTGAAGATTTTCGCAAAGCTTTGGGCTTAATTCCTTTTATGGATTGATTCCACATAGCTTCACACTTTCTTATACATGAGTGCCAGCTCCCTGTTCATCGCATCACTCTCAAGGGAGATTTGTTGATATATTTAGGTAGTGATGTGTGTGAACACTCTAGGACCAATGGGGCACGTTTTTCCCTGTTTAGGAGGTTTCTTTTCCCCCTGCTTGTATAAACACTTATTGCCCTAAGGGCTACTTATCCGTGTACATTGTGGTGGTAATACATTCAGTATTGTGTGTTGTGGTCCAAGCTTCTTCTTCTTTGTTTTGTTGTTCATGTGCATCTGCAAACGTCTAACTCCAACAATATGTTGTTTGTACACATTTACATACATATTACTTTCTCTCTATATATGCATGTATGTGTGTTTTTGTTTGCATGTATGTATTGTATGTATCTATGTGTGTGTGTGATAGAGAGAGAAGGCAAACTATAGATGGAAGAACAAATACAAGATATGGAGGAAGATGAGGAATAAGAAAAATTTTAAGCAATAGATAAATGAACCTATGAAGTATCCCTCTAGTGAGGTAAAAAATGAGAGTAGTTTGAGAGAAAGATTAGTTGCTAAAATAACCAATCAATGGGGAGGAACATGTCCATTCCTTCCATTCCAAGTGCTCACATAAAAGAGTGGAATGGAAATTTGCTTCACAATGTTTCACCATTTTTGTGAACAAATAGATGGTGGAACTATCAACCCTTTACCATTGTTCCACTAGAAATACAACATCGTTTAGTGCATATTCTACCAATTTTGTGCAAACCCAACCCTCAATCAGGCAGTCTATTTCTTGTGATATCGCTCCTGTGCAAGGAGTGGGTTGTCCCTCTAATGAAAGAGTGTCATTTATTTTGTGACCATCGATTTTCATTTGGGCGTTTTTCAAGGCCTATCAAACTGCAGGCTGAAGAAGATGGAGATGTGCATCGAACAAGAACTTTTATTTTAATTTTGGTTTTTGTTGCTTGCACCTAGCACTTAATGTCCATTTGCATCTTTTGACTCCTTCAAATTTATGTTTTAGGACTATGAAACAAGAATGTGTGATACTCCATGTGGGATACTCAATTCACTTTCCCAAAATATGAGTATATGTTGACATTAACCCATGATTTATCCTTTTCAATTACCCTTCTTGTGTGTAAGTATATCTGATGTGACTTTTTTTTAACCTTTCTCCTTACAAGCTCATAAAGTGGTCCTGACTTACGGGTCACAAGTTTTCAGGCCCATGTTTGAGAATACGTTCATTCCTTGGAAAGGTCTTGAGAACACGAGTCATGTGCTGTGTCATGTGCCTATGTGCATGTGCCAGTGTTTATGCATATAAATATGTGGTCTTATTCTTTCCTCTGCTATAGCATGCAAGAATACTTGTGTGTGTGTGAGAGAGAGAGAGAGAGTGAGAGAGAGAGTGTGTGAGAGATAGAGAGACCACAGCATGCAAAAATACTTGTGTGTGTGTGTGTGTAAGAGAGAGAGAGAGAGAGTGAGAGAGAGAGTGTGAGAGAGAGAGAGAGAAAGAGAGACCAGTACCACCCCCTCCTCTCGGCTTCTATGGGCTACAAGTAACATGAGAGAGAGAGAGATAGAGAGAGAGAGAGAGGTGGGAGAGAGAGAGAGCCAGAGAGAGAATGATAGAGAGAGAGAGAAAGAGACAAAAAGAAAGAGAATTTGTCTCCACACTCTTCTTGACTATAGATGATGGAGGCTCCTTATCCTATTCATAGATGGATAGAAAGACATTATGAAAAATGGAGCCTCAGAGAGAAGAGAGAGACAGAGTGAAATACTTCATTCAAAATTTTTCTAATCTCATTGTATGGATAATGCTTAGAATAAGCAATTAGGTCAATTTATCATGTAGACAGAATTTTGGGATGATATTATCTCTCTAGGCCTTATCCACATCATGTTTTTTGTTTCAAAATTGAACATGAAGATGAAAGAATTAGGAAAAATTATGAATGAGAGAAAGGTAGAGCATGCATAAGAGAATGAAAGTGTTTGTGTGAATTTTTAATGACTCATGGTTTAACTACCTTGTTTAGGGCTCTACATTTAGTTCACTATAAGAAAACAACTTGAATTTATTCTCTCTCTAGAATTTCTAAACTTGTAGGACTCACAAGTGATACTTGGAGGTAGATTCACACCTAGGTCATCTGTAAGACTACTGTGCAAATTTAAAAACTAAATACAAGTGCCTCTTACAAGCTAGCCTATGCTAATTCCTCACTATTTTTGAGTTATAGGGCTTGGAAAAGTGCAAGGGTTTTAGGTACTAGAAAAAGAGGACTTCTCTATTTCTATATGAATACGTGATTTTGATGCTTACATGTTGTCACGTCTAATTACTGATGTCTTCGGATATGTCTAATTGGTGCTTTTCTTCTATTTTTGAATACGTACGGATAATGAAAGCACTTTTACAAGTGCATGCTTTCTGTGAAAGGTTTGCAGAGAATCGGCTTTTTCTAAATTTTGTGAATCACACACTTCTTTGGGTATTATAAGAAGACTTGCACATCAAAGATGATAAATCTGGTAATCAACGAATTACCTTGTGATTGAGAGAGAGAGAGTCAATGTGACTAAGAGTGCAAGTTTGAATGAGACTATTACGAGTAAGGAGATAAGGAAGAGAACTCATACACACACGTGCTCACACTAAAAGAGGAGCGCACACACATATTGATGAAAGGAAGAATGATCTTCTTCTTCTTCTTCTTCTATTACCTAAAAAGGACATAAGAACAAGAATACAACAAGTGCAATCTATAAAGAATAATACATAATGGAAAATCCTAATGTCCGCAAATGAGTGAGATGGAAAGGAAACAAATGTGCCATCACTCTTGGTAGATAAAGCTAGTAAAGCTCAATAAAGTATCCTTGATATATATCGGTGTGACCACTATGCATGTCAGAGAAATGAATAAATGATACATGTCATCCTGGATCATCCCATGTTGAGCTTGATATCTCAACACTCCCCCTCAAGCTCAAAATCATGTCCTCTAATCCAAGCATCTTCCACAACTTCTCCAGCTTCTGTGCTCCAAGTGTTTTAGTGAAAATATCAGCAACTAGCTCATCCGTTTTCACATAAACAAAATCAATATGACTTGCTAATATCTTCTCTCTAATGAAGTGATTATACCTCGATATGCTTTGCTCTAGCATGAAAAACAAGATTCCATGCTAATTGTATGCTAGTAAGATTATCACAATAGATGGTGATAGGTTTGCACTTCCATACCTAAATTTGCAGTAGCATCTCTAGCCATGATGCTTCACATGCTGCCATTGCAGCACCTCTATACTGTGCCTTTGTATTCAACCAAGCAAGAGTGGGTTGCTTGTTACTACCCATGTAATAGATGCACTCCCAAGTGGGATTAGAAGCCACTAGTAGATCTCCTATCTAGAATGCTACCAACCCAATCTGCATTAGTGTATCCTTAAGCCGCAAATCCACACAAGCTTCAAAAAAAAAAAGTGTAATCCAAAGTAGCAATAACATATGTAGAGTGCACCTTAGAGCATCTAATGTGGGTTCCTGGGAGCCTGCATAAATTGACTTTCAAGTCCAACAATGTAGCTTGGATCATGCCTTTTTATTATGAGATATATCAAACTTCCCATAACATTCCTGTACATAGTAGCATTTTCCAATGCTTCACCTAATGTGGTATCCAACTTCAAATTCTAGGTCTAATGGCATGGAACTTGGCTTACAACTAGCCATACCATATTTTTGTAGAATATTCAAGTCATATTGCCTTTGCCAGATCCATATACCTATTTGTGTATGTATAAACTGAATGCCAAAGAAATAGTGTAGCACATGAGGATCTTTCATTTCAAATTCTTGCATAAGGAGTTAATTTACCTCTTTAATGCTTGCTTCATTGTCCCTTTTTGCAATCAATTCATCAACATAAATAACCATAATTGTGATGCCATCATCACCCTTCCTTGCATATAGTGAATGATTTGCATCACACATAGAAAACCCAATGGTGATTAAGTAGTCAGCAATCCTTGCATGCCAAGCACAAGGGGCTTTTTAAGCCCATGAAAGCTTCTACAACCTAGAAACCTATTCTGGCTGCTTTGAATGATCATCGCCTTGTGTCTAGTCCATATATACTTCTTCCTATAACTCACCATGTAGGAAAGAATTCTTTTCCATCCATCTGATGCAAAGCCCATCATTTTGTTGTGCCTAATGCAATAAGTGTTCTGACAGTAGACATTTGGCTATGGGGGTGAACGTTTCCTTAAAATCAATGCCATATGTATGTGCATATCCTTTTGCTACGAATCGTGCTTTGTATATGCTTATGCTACAATCACCCAATCTGCTTTACCTTTTTAAACCCACTTGTAGCCTATGGATTTCTTTCCTTACGTCAATGGAACCAACTTCCATGTATCGTTTCCATAAAGGGAAACCATCTCCTCATCCATTAGCTTTTTCCCAATCTACATTCCAATCGCATCTTCAAAACAAGACGGTTCAACATCTTGTATTACCTTGGTCATGTAGGCATAATGAAGAGCCATATAATTGTCATACATCAATCATTTCACATGATTCTGCATCCTCCTAGATCTTCTTGGTCCTGGGTCACTTCTCCTTGTATCATCTACATGTGCCTTTCTAACTCCTAGAGTCTTCAAAGAAGGCAATCCAAGCTCCTCATCAACACTCTTCTTTGAACCGCTTGAGTCTCCATCAATGTTTTCAAAACCTGTAGATGTTTTTACTACCACCAAAGGATTTTCTTTACTTTTCTTTGTGGTAGCTAATGAAATTGCTAGACTAAAATTTCCACACAATCTTCCACTCCATGGACTTCAGTTGGAAATATTGCTTGGTGACACATCTAGTCCACTCAAAACTTGAGATTTTTGCATTGGATTCTTCAACATTTTCTTTGTCATTTGGTTCAAGATCAAGTCCATTTTTGGCACCTGCATAAGAGCTCGACATTTCACCAAACACCACATCTCTTCTTACCCTTCACTTGTCATGTCCGTGCGTTATAACATTTATACCCCTTTTGCTCAAGGGAGTATCCAATGAAGATACGTTTTTCTACTTTTGGAACAAGCTTCATCCTCAACTCATCTAGAACATGTACATATTCAATACAACCAAATACTTTTATATGTGATAAGATTGGCTTTTTTAACCTATAAACTTCTCTTTAGGTGTAACTTGATGCACAACAATATTCAGAGTTTTGTTCATGATGTATACAACAATATGCACGGTTTTGCCCAATAAAAATGAGGCATATTTTTCTCATCCATCAAAGCTCTAGCTATTTCTATGACTTTTAAGAAATTTGTTGAACTCATTTGACATGTATTCACCTCCTCGATTAGACCTTAATATCTGAATATACTGCCCTGTCTACTTTTCTGCCATAGCCTTAAAAGTCTGGAAGTGAGTGAACACCTCACTCTTCTCCTTCATGAAATATGCCCATACCTTCCATGTATGTTCATCAATGAAAGTAACAAAAAACCTACAACCACCGATAGATGTCATCTCTATAGAATCTCAAACATCTGTATGTACTATTCTAGTACATTTCTCACTAACATGCATATCATGCAAAAATGATGCTCTTGGTTGTTTACCAAATTGACATGTTGCACATACCTTTGGTGTTTTTGCAGCTTTGAAATTTGGTAGTCCTGTGACAATTGTCCTTTGAATGCATTTATTTCAGCCTCTGCAAATTCGCATGTCCAATTTGTTTGAGCCAGATCTCTATATCAACAATAACTCCTTTACCTTTTGCAAGCATGTATATATTTATTTCAGAATTTTTTTTCACATTTAAGGTGAACATCCTACCCACTTTGTTTCCTTTGGCAATCAATCATCCACCGTGTTTGTACTCTTCTACATATAACCCATCAACATTGAACTTAACTTATCATCCCTTGTCAACCATTTGTCCAATAGAAACCAGATTCTTTGCTATATTTGGAACATGCAGCACATCATCAAGATGTTTTACCTTCCCGTCCTCCATAGAAAAGGTTTATGTTTCCTATATGCTCGATAGGATGTGATGTGTCATGAACGTGTTTCAACATATCCATGAACTGGCAATTTTGGCAAACTACTAAATCATTTCGCATGAGTAGTCATGTGATTTGAAGCACTTGAGTCAACATACAAGACATTACTGTTCGATTTTGAAATATCCACAAACATCGTATTCATTATATGATGTTGAACCATGAATAGCTTCTCAGAATCATCTGCACTTGTGGATGCATAGTTGTCTTGTTACCTTCATTATTTTGATTCTTCAACCTGCCACATTCAAAATGTCTAGGTTTACCACAATTTTAGAAACCCTTTACTATCAGTACCTGAATCATTTCTTTGGAAATTTCTGCATAGCCTCGTTGGCTCCCCTTGCCTTGACACTATCCTCTACTTCTTGCATGATTCTTGATGTTGACTTTAATCTCGGTTGTTGTTTCATCTTCCACTTTCGCAACCTCTACCTCTCCGTCTTCGTCTGCTACAGTAGAATACTTGACTAGAAATTCCTTGGAATTTTGAGTCCTCACCAAGATTCTTTTCTTCATTAATCAACATGGATACTATATCAGCAAGTTGACTCACATACGCATTTGCTTTTCAAGATGAAGTACCTTATCGACATGCCCTTTTTCTCCAGGGTATGTAGCTCGTTCTTGAGTTGCAATGTCCATGCCCTTGTATTGGTCTCATACACTATGAACAAAACTATTACAAACCCCTTTCAGAGTCTTGACATCCTGTATGTAGCCCTATCATGCTATCCTATATGCTAAGAGATAGCCAATACATTACCTTTCATGCTCCTTAATTCCATTCTTCATAGGCTCTTAACTAGTCTACAGTCGGATTCCTTTTTGGTAATTGTAGAGAGTTTTTGTTCTCTCCTTTGATGTACTTCAAATAGACTTTTCCTATGAAGAAAGTCATCCTAAATCTCCAAGCATGTGAATTTTTTCCTTGTCCAGCTTGTCGCTCATATGTTGACTCATTCCATTTGTGTTTGCTAGTTTTGTAGCAATTCACAACACTTGCAAAAAACTACAAGCAGCAATTCTGTTGAACATTGTTGCACTATGACATGATATTTTAATTTTAGAAAAAACACTTTTTCATAACTCACAAAAATATTTTTGAGACCTTTTAGCTTCATGCCAATTTTCATAGCAATTTCAGATCGTTTGTGAATTGCAGTTTTTCAATGCCTTCTCGCGTATTCTTCACCATATGCCTTGTCCACGAGCTTGCTACAAGCAGACTCACTCTAATTCCATGTCACGAGGAAGGAGATAAGGAAGAGAGCTCATATACACACTCTCACACTCAAAGAGAAGCGCACACACAGATTGAGGCAAGGAAGAATACTCTTCTTCTTCTTCTTCTATTACCTAAAAGGAATGTACAAGAATGACCTAGAAACAACAATACAACAATTGCAACATATAAAGAACTGTATAGAAGCGAAAATCCTAATGTCCGGAAATGAGTGAGTTGGCAAGAAAAACAAATGTGCCCTCACTCTCGGTGGGTAAATCTAGTAAATCTCAAGAAAGTTATCCATGACATATATCGGCATGACCACGATACATGTGAGAGAAACGTGTCACCCTCGATCATCACATGTTGACCTTGATATCTTAACAGTAGCTCGAGGGTGGTCGGAGGTAGAGGCTTCATCAGAAGCTATTTTCTAAAGCTATTGTATTGATTGACTCACATCTATAATATCAAAATTTCTCTTTCTCTGAGTCATATCTTGTCTACTCTTCTGCGTCAAATTTTCTCTTATATATATTGTACAAGATATCTTTTTCCCTCTTCCACTATTCTTGAGTGATCACAAGTTTGTGATTGAGGAAAGGCACAAAAAATATGTTTGCTTCAAGTAGAAAGAGAAGTCAATGCTATGAGCTTAAGCATCATATCCACCCATTGAAGTTTTTCTTGTGTAGTTGCAAGGCACAATCACTATACTTGAAGAAAAACCAGCATCCATGACAACATGTGATGTAGTAGAAGAACCGTTGGGTCGCTTGTCAATATTTTCCACTATGCGCTATATTAGCACAAGAACATGTATAATCATGTAAGAACACATTGGATAGTCAGTCCTATCAAGCTTATCTTCGGTTTTGAAGCATGCCAAACACCCTCATTGTTGCTTTCCACTGCACTAAATGACTCCAAAGTAGCAAAATATGGACTTCAAGGAAGCTCAAATGTAACTCACAAATTCGTAACTCAGATGGCAGCAATGGACTATGTGAATGGCTATTGAAATAATAATAAAGTGACTCACAATTCGTAACTCAGATTGGCACAATGGACTGTGTGAATGTAACATAATAAATTTTGAAGTCACACACTTGTTTTTTGGATGAGAGAGAAATTAAAGATGCATTCTTATATATGCATGCATGTGTGCCTTAGATCTTTGTTTGTACACATTTACATCCCATATTACTTTCTGTCTGTGTGTATATGTATGTATGTATGTTTTTGTTTGCATGTATGTATGTTTTTGTTTTCTGTGTGTGTATATGTATGTATGTATGTTCTTGGCAGTCGATCGAATTGGGATATGGACCCGCTTTACATTTGTCTAGTCCTTGAGGTGGCGTTGCTGGGTTTCCCGATCGTCGATCGTTCTTATGTCATTCTGAACCGTCGATTGAGGTCGGGAGATTGGAAAGCGCGAGGGTAGCATATTTTACAAGAAGTTCGAGGACGACACCTTGTCCTATAAAGACCGCCATGATCTAGCAGATAATCATCGTCAGACTTCTTCAGCACAGCTTCTTGGCGAATATAAGACGAAGGACATGGCTATGCGTGTAGCAGGAAATATCTTTACTGAACGCAATATTCTGCAGTCGCCTTTTACTGACCAAAGCCATGCGGTATTTTATCGTTCCGCAAATGCCTTGCCATCGACACAGTTGCGGGTGAGCTCATTTCGTCCTCAGAAACTCCTCATTCTCACTTCTGCCCGCGAATGGCAGATGGAACATGCTCTGCTCGGACACTTCCATCTACCGAGCATACTAGCTTGAAGAAGGAGCTTGCTGAGCTCAAGTTGTTGGTGAAGCAGAAGGAGAAGGAATTGAAAGCCGCCAAGAAGGAAGAGAAGAAGAAAATGAAGGTGGGGCTTAAAGAGCGGAAGAAAGTGGTGAAGGCTAGCAAGGATTGCGAATCTTCCGAGTCATCTTCAAGTTCAGAGTCGAGCGGCGATGGGTGTGAGTCGACAAGAATGCGAATGGTACGGAGCCGGCAACCTGTTCTTGGAATAAACTGGCGAAGTCGCAACCTCGCTGGATCCCCTGCAGGGACTTGCGACGCTGGCTTCAAAAAGTGATCATCAGGTTAGTGGATCAGTGTCGTTATGCGGCGTTTCAGGTGCCGTTGTGAGTCCTGTTCGCACAGACGAACATGACCTCGGGCAGAAGGTTTACGAGTGACGAACTTCTGGATGAGCATGAGAAAGAGGTTTCAGGGATGAGAAAGAGGTTTCAGGAAGGTGATGCTCAAGGGCCAGCTAGAGAGCGTCAAATCTTCAGTCGCAAGTTTCACATGTCCTCTGCGTGCAGACGAGTCTCCGAACAGAATCGAGGTTTATGTAGGAGGGAAGTGTAAGAAGGCGGGGTCAGATTGTTGCTCCAGGAGTTGAGGTCACATGTTACGAATGGTTGTAATCTTGAGGCCGTTCCATACAAGTGCAAGGGTAAATGCTCAATGGCCATAAACATGAAGGTTTACAGGGAGGGTGCAAACCCTCAGCAGCACAGTCATGTCGGAGTGGATGACGCGAAATTCATCTTAGCTTCCCACTTTGGCTTTGCACCGTCGCCGTCTGCGAGACCTTCTCTTCCGGTGACAAGCGGGTTGGACGTTGCTGTCAAGGAGCATGTTTCTTCGACTAACGCAAGGACTTTTCTTACATGCAATTGTGCACACTCTTACAACATTCACATTCGTTAGTTCTTGACTGTCCAACTGTATATTCTGCTCCGCGGGAAGAGGCTAAGCTGCTTCATCTTTCGGACAAACTATGCTGTCATCGTCCGAACAAACATCTCATTAAAGGAGAGAAATATATATCTCACGCATGAACCATGTTGTTGTTGTCTATCGAATATAAAGCTCGCTGTGTTTGAGTGTCCAGTGAAAGCGTTCATCCTGATTCTGGCTCGTCTATACGTACTACGATGCCGAAGTTTGTTTGTGCGCAGAGCCATGCATGGCGCTACAAGAGTTTCGAATCATGCATTGATTTGAGTATTCTGTCTTATCTCTGTTATTTCTGGAGTAATTTTAAAGCCATGCTCCTCCTATGTGTGACTTTTATTTCCATTTGAAAGTTTCGACACTCACGTTTATAAATTTGGCAAGCATTTAGTTAGTTTGCAGTTTGTGACAATTACGTCTAGAAATCAGCAAACAAAATTGCCCTAAGATTAAAGCACACGAAATTGTGCATTTTGATTAAGTGTGAACGGAAATACTCCATATTTAAGATAGAAATGACTTGAAGTTCATTCTAAATAGCATAACAACTCGTTTATAGTCTTGATGATTTGAATAATGCTTTTTTCTGTGTCATTGGGTACCAATGATATGGTACCCAATGTAAAAGACATTTTTCCTTACATCCACCAAATTGAGTGAAGTATGTGGCCTTGCTAATTAATGATATGATCCGAGGCTGTTGAAAATGAGTGGTCTTTAGTGTTTTCAATGCTCCTAGAGAACATATTGTACCAAAGGACACCCACCAATATGAAAGTTACAACAATGTTTACTGAAGCATATGTGAAGCAATTCAGCTCAACAACTTTGGCAAATAGTACAATTATACAATTTAAATGGGGACATTTTGCTTCTCAATGCACGACCCCAAAGAGAAGGGATACCTCGATGATCAAACACATCAAGTGATCTCCAACGAGAAGGATGATTCCATAGAGCAATACTTTGATTGATGAAGAGGTCATGAATTGCAATTTTTTGATTGCATGGAATGGGTAAAAGCATAATTTCTGATAGAGACTCTAGGTTCACATCAAAGTTTTGGAGAGGGACATTTGAATCGATTGGAGCTCAACTTCATATGAGTATAGCTTTCCATCCACAAACTGATAGGGAAACACAGATGGTTGATCGAGTACTTGAAGTTACGTTGCATATGTGTGTAAATGAAAAGCAAGATAATTGGAGTTAATATTTTACCTTATTTGAGTCGGCATACGATAGTGCATGGCATGCATCTATAAAAAAGACTCAGTTTCATTTTTGGGTTTTTCAAGTAAAGTAGAAGTATCTAAAAAAATGCTTGAGAAAATGTATAAACTTGGAAACATTAAGCAAGACATAAAAGAACCTCGAAAAAGAGAAAAGAAATTCTATGATTTGAGGAGAAGACCACTTGAATTTCAAACAGATGACATGGTATTTCTTAAAGTCAATCCTGATTGATCTAACTTCTTGCTAGGGAAAGATCATTGATTTTCTCTTCGATACAAAGATCCTTTTAAAGTTTTGAAAGAGGTAGGATCTCTTGCTTATTTGTTGGAATTACCTCAACATACAAATGTGCATCCTATATTTCATGTACTTAATGTTGCGCGATAAATAGGTCCTTTTTAGGTTTTGATAAACCTGCACTAGAGAATGAATGTGTCTCTATGAAGTTTTTGTGGATCAAGGTTTAAGAACCTCGTTTAGGGCTCTACATTTAGTTCACTATATGAAAATGCATTGATTTTATTTTCTCTTGAATTTCTAAATTTACAGGGCTCAAAAGTGATACTTGGAGGCAGATTTTGACCTAGGCCATCTCTAAGACTATTGTGCAAATTGAAAAATTGAGTAAAAGCACCTCTCACAAGCTTAAGCTGATTCCTCACTCTTTGTGAGTTAGAGGGCTTGGAAAGGTTCTGGTTTTTTAGGTACTAATAAAAGAGGGCTTCTCTATTTCTATTCCAATACGTGATTTTGATGCTTACGTGTTGTCATGCCTAATTACGGATGTCTTTGGATATGTATTTTTGGTGCATTTATTCTATTTTTGGATAGGTACTGCTAAAGAAAGCACTATTACAAGTGCATAATTTTTGTGAAAGTTTTTCAGAGAATCACCTTTTTATAAATTTGGTGGATCACACACTTCTTTGGGCGGTGATCAACTTTGTTAGAAGAAGACCTGCACATCAAAGAGGGGGAAGCTAGAAATCAGAGAATTACCTTGTGATTGAGAGTGAGAGTGAGAGTGAGAGTGTGATTGAGAGTTTGATTGTGAATGAGATTGTGGTAGCTCAGGGGTGTTCGAGAGGTAGAGGCTTCATCAAGATGCTATTTTCCAAAGCCATTGTATCAAATGATTCACATCTATACTATCAGAATTTCTCTCTCTGAGTCATATCTTGTCTATTGTTTTGCGTTAAATTTTCCCATTTCATCTAACTCATCCCAATCATCTTCATCCATGTCCGCAGGCTTCTTTGAAATTCCATTCACTGGCTTCCATTGCCTCCTTTGAATCTGCACATCTTTGATCTGATTCTTCCATAAAGAACAGTTTGTGCCATCACATTTTCAAATCTCAAAATGGTCTTTGCCCTGCAAGTTATAGCTCCTCCTCGAAACACTAGCCCACCGGATGTGCCTGAGATCTTTGATGCCATGATGGTAGAGAAGGGAATAGAATGATAATGGAGCTAGAAGAGTCCAAACACCAATGAATAAGTGTATCAAGGAGTGAATCGACCTCTGTATAGTTGAGAAAACCAAAAATCTAGAAAAATTTTGCCAAAGGCCTCTGCAAAATGAGTGTATAACTAGTGTCAAAATATGATAAAACTGCAAGTACTGACATGTTTTCCTGCATCGTGAATCACAGACTCCACTGCATATAATCAGTTGCCCAATAAAAGCCAAGTAGGCTCATCGAGCACCGATGAACAACTATCATACATCTCCTATGGTGAGGTTGGGTAAGTCTTCCACCTACATCACCAAAGAGATCTCGACATCTGGGTGTCTCCCAGTTAAGAAAACCTCACCAGGACCCTCTTTATCAAACGTAAACAGCTTTATGCAAAGAATGTAGCCGCTATATCAACGACCACATGGACGTACATAAGCAGTATCCACAAAAGCATATATAATGTGTATGTGCTCAATATATGCAGTAAAATGACACTAAAAGGCTGAATGCACAGCCCCAAAACCATCCAATAACACCTGCAAGTGTTTGTCAACTCTGATGTTTTGGCTCAAAAAACCTGCATAAAGTTGCAACGGTTGCTCCCACCAAAACTGAAAACTTCTTGAGAAACCTGTAGTTTTTACGAGTGTGGCTGAAAGCATAGCCCCAAAGGTTGATATTTATTGTCAAAGAAGTACAAAGAACACCCTTCTTGATGTTCTTGGATTATCTTGTGCCAAATTTCCTACTCTGATAGAGTTTGACTACCATAAATGAATAATGCAATATTTCTAGTATCCTGGAGTTCAAATGTAAATAATCTACCTAATTTTTCTCCTCTTGCTATCCTCTTGAATCCTTGATGTGGATCCTCAACAAATGCACCATTTATTGTGGACTTGACCTACAATCCTTTCTCAACAATTTGACCTACACTTATGAGGTTCTTGGTGATAGTTGACACATAATAACTTGCTCAATAGGTTCATATTACCAATTGAAGTCTTCACATTGTTGGTAAAAATGAATCCAAGCCTACATACTTGGACAATTAGAATTTATCTCATATAGTCACATATGACTATTCCCTTGTAAAAGTCAATTTACTTTTATCCTTGTTAAAGTGCATAAGCTAATTGCACTATTCCCAAGTGGACTTAGGGGGAATCAAAATCTCAAATTACTTGGTAGTTGATTGATGAGAAAGTAAGTCCTATAGTTTAGGATTCACTTTATGGTGAGAAATTGAATTTGAATTAAAAAATGGCTCCAACGCAATGCCTATATAAGCCCCGATTGCGAGATTATTTTAAGAGGGAATTTTGAGATTAGTGAGCTCATGCTATAGTCACTTTAATACCCTCACGTATTTCAATATTAGATTGCCAATGTCATTTTATTTCTATGTGATTTAATACATATACATTGATCACATCTTTACTTCTCTTCTCTGCCATGATCATCTTAGAATAGTGAACTTCTCAGAGCTTGTTCTCAATGCACACTTAATCAACCAATGTGATTCAACATGTTATAGATTCATCATACTGTTTCATAGCTACTAAGTTTCATTGTCATTGCTTTTCTCAATCTCGAGAAATCCTCACATCTTTGCTCACTGGTCTACATACTGTGGCACCCCAAAAATGTCGGGCTAGTCTTCCAACTTGCTAAGCATCATTCTTAGTATATACTTGATTATTTTTATTGATGTAACTTGTGATTGGTATCTATATAAGTTAGTTAGATAATCCTAGAAAGAATTTAGTCAATCGCTAGCAGGTTGAGAGCACTGTTCATTTTATTGAACATGTGTCGATACCAAAATAGCAAGTTTCACACTTAGTTGAAGTTTCTACTCATCTGTTTTGATCCATTGATTAGAGGATCATGATACAAACACATAGGTGATTATTTGTGATTTTTGGGAAGATTAAGGGATACTCTCCACAACTTGTTCTTCGCTGGTGTGAAGTAGGATTTTGTAGCACCACTTCATCTTCAGAATCTATCCACCATCTGCTCCAACACACATTACCTATCTTTTCAATCGGATGTCTTGTGTCATCCCCTATTTAGACTTCATGTCTATTCCTTGGATCCTCCAAGTCTGAGAGTAGAGCTACATTCCCTGATACATGATTTGAGCAACCTAATTCTATATAGAATACATGTTTATCTTCTTTAACTTGCTTCATGGTCATGTTCATTAGAAGTAGTGAATCCTGTTGGGTTTGATCATCTACATAATTGTTGTAGTCTCTCCATCCTCAATATTCTCCTTGGTAGTTGTTGTTTTATGACTTGTTATTGTATCCATTGTTTTTGTTGAATCCACCTTTTGAGCTTCCATAGCCTTCTCTATTCTAACCTCTACCTCTTTGGTTCCCCGAATTCTGAAAACAATTCGTAGTGATGTGATTATTTAGGCCACATATGGCACATGGAGATGAGCATTGAGCTCTCCCCTTACCTTTTCTTCCTCTTTTGCCTCTTCCTCTTGAGCCTCTACCTCTACCCGCAAAGCTTGCTAGAGAGGTGCTGCCCTCATCATCAAACTTCTTACCTTTGCCTTTGCTATCTTTTTTCTTGTTCTTATTTGTATAGAGAGCAAAGTATTGATTAGCTTTTGAGTTGTCTCCATTTTTCATTAGCTTTTCCATATGTGTGAACAGTTTTCCCATAAGGGTGTTCAAATGAGGAACTTGCATGTCCATGTAGAGGTCCATGGATGTGGTGAAAGCTTCCCATTTGTCATCTGCCTTTATTCTATTGATCACTTGCCTTATTATCTGGTCTTCATCAATGATTTCTCAAATGCTTCCAAGTTGATTTTTTTGTCCTTTATTATGGTGACTAAATCCATCACACTGCTTGGGCATCTTCTTGAGTGTGGTGAATTCCATCCATAGTTGATTCTTCCTTTGCCTTTGTACTTGATGAGAAGAATGCTTCAAGAACATTCCAAGTTTCTTGTGAAGGCTTCCAACTCCTAATGTGTGGAAGTAAAAAAGTAGATATTGAGTTAAGATTATTTGACCTTGCTAGAGCATCCTTTGAGCACCATGTGTTTAACTCTCTTATTCTTCTTGTGTTGTTCGCCCTTGCTTCTAAGGATTGACATCATCTTTCCATTGATGATGACCAAGCTGAGTATTTACCTTGATCCAATTTGTCTATGGATGAAGTAAATCCATCTCCCATGTGAGGAGATGGTGAGTTAAGTGTAGAGATGAGGTAGTGCTGCAAAACATCCTACTCTACACCTACCAATCTAGCTTTAGGGATGCTTAGTAGACTTCTTACAATTCATAATTTTGCACTTAGAACCAGTAAGTCCTTTGGAGCATCATTCTCAAAAGTTTGCATCAAAACAAATAACTTGTACATGCAAAAAATGAGAAGAACCTTCTATTTTGGGAAGAGAAAAGCAATGCTTAGAGATCACAACCTGGTATGAATTGACCAAAGCAATTTTGCACACATCTAATTGAAGTGTATATTCAACTAAAACAAGATATTTCATGAATTTAGTTGCACCATACAAGGAGAAATGAATCTAGAAGTCAGAGGGGTTGTCCCGACTCTTCACGATCTAGATGATGTGTAGACATAGTCACCTTCTTGAGTGTCCATTAAACGAGACTTGATGAAATTTGATACATAGATACTAGGGACTCCAATCCAACTATTTCAAGTGAGATTATAGAAATCTAATGAGTAAACGTAGAGAAAATGATTTCACAAGTTTTTATAATGATGAAGATACTATGGCAGACAGTAGATAGAGATGTAATCAATGAGATGTATAAAAATATGAATGCTGTTGCACATATATTACATAGGGAGTGTAGATGACTGAGACGGACTCCATCACTATTACGTATTTTTGCTATGTGCTACGTCGAGAGTCTGTATAGATAACTATTTTTGTGCATATCACATATTTTGGTTTGGAGATCATTCGTAAAAAGGTACTCCACTTCTTCAAATTTGATGACAAGAAGCATGATACCTTTTTTGTGGAGCACGATTTCCAATTACATTGGCAATGGCAGAGAGAGCTAAACCTAGAGTTAAGCCAACATTGAGTATGGTGAGATGGTGCAACTTTGCGTTGTAAAGATTGATGACATTGATTTTATGGTGATGTGTGGGCTCTTGGCCCGTGCACATTTTGTACAATTCCCTCATTAATCTACTTTTTGCATGTTCTCTAAAGAAAAGGGAAGTTATATATGAGTAACATCTCAGATTGTGGATGATTGTTGCATGTTTAAAAGTATGCCTAACAATGTCCATTTAGTTTCATATTGTTCATTCATTATATCTAACTTGTGAGGTTTTGAATGATTTTTGTAGGTTTTAAAAATCGTATAAAAAGTCTACATATGTAAGTGATGGAGCACATAATGATATAAGATGAGGATACTCAATGTAAAGTCAATATAATAAAGTGGATTGATGAGTGGTAGATGTTATTGTATGTATGGTTTCTTCATCATTTGTAGTGTGTTGACATAGGGCAATCTCGAACAAGCAAACTGATGGAAGTTAATACAATACCAGTACTGAATAATGATCAGCAAGCATTATGATGTTATTGGAAGGAAAAGAAAAGGAACTATAGAGACACAATAACGTCAAGGTTGAGAAATAATGAGGGTAATGCTAATTGCAATTCAAGCAACTTGGATGGCATTGTGGATAAGATCGTCAAGTATTTTAAAAATCCAATTAGACACTTATATTGTGAAGATAAAATTGAAGCACTAAATAGGATGTTGCAAAGTCCATGTATTGGGAAACTTTTGGATGCAATGGGCTGTAACAAAGATCATGTAACATGGACCCTTTTTCACCAATCTTTGGAATACACTGCAAAGTATGAGAAAGAATTTTGATGTCCTTGTGTTGAAGAGATCAACATTCATGATGGCTCTAAATAGTGATGCATATTCATCAACAAATCAGATAAATATTTGAAGACTTTCTAGGCTATTGGGAGTAAGTAGGAAATTTGTCTATGATATGATTGGATGGTTAAGTACAGTTGAGTCTGATCATATTTTCTTGAAGGCAACTGGTAGGGCAACACGTACCACATGTATTACACAAGAGTTCATGCATCTGATTATCACGTTTTGGACAATAGAGTAGGGTGTCACGAAATAAGAAGGATATAAGCAAGTCTTGACTTGGGACCTTCTTGATGTATCTCAAGTAATCCTATTTTCAATCATCAGTTAACGATTTTAGCAAATTATACAGGAATTAGTAACAAGTAACTTATAGTAACAATCTAATCATAATAGCTAACTAGTAAGAAGCTAATAGTAATAGCTAACTAGTAACAAGATATTTAGAAATAGCTTATTACAAACAACTAACCAAGAAACTGGCTCTTAAGTAATAGCAAAATAGTAACAAGGTAATTAGTAATAGCTAATTACTAATAACCATCCAAGAACCAACTACTTAGTAATAGCTAATTGGTAACAAGATAATAATAGTAGCTAATTGTTAACAAGCTAAATAGTAGTAGCTAATTACTGAGAACTAACTATGAACCAACTACTTAGTAATAGGTAACTAGTAGCAAGCTAATGAATAATAGTTAGTTACAAACAACTAACAAAGATCCAGCTATTTTCTAATAGAAAATTAGTAACAAGCTAATTAGACACAGCTAATTACGAATACCTTACCAAGAACAAGCTACTTAGTTATAGCTAATTACTATCAAGCTAATTAGTAATAACTAATTATTGAGAAGTAACTAAGAGCTAGCTACTTACTAATAGGTTACTATTAGCAATCTAATTAGTAATAGCTAATTACAAACAACTATCCAAGAACCAACTATTTAGTAATAGCTAATTAGTAGAAAGCTAATTAGCAATAGCTAATTACAAACAGCTAACCAAGAACTAGCTACTTAAGAATAGCTAATTAGTAACAAGCTAATTAGTAATAGCTAATTACAAATAACTAACCAATAACCAGCTACTTAATAATAGCTAGTTACTAACAAGCTAATTAGTAATAAGCTACTTAATAATGGCTAATTAGTAACAAGCTAATTAGTAACAAGCTAATTAGTAACAAGCTAATTAGCAATAGCTAAATACAAATAGCTAACCAAGAACTAGCTACTCAATAATAGCTAATTAGTAACAAACTAATTAGTAATAGCTAATTACAAACAACTAACCAATAATCATCTACTTCGTAAGAGCTAATTACTAACAAGCTAATTAATAACAACCTAGTTAGTAATAGCTAATTAGTAATAGATAATATCAAATAGCTAACCGAGAACCAACTACTTAGTAATAGCTAATTACTAACAAGCTAATTAGTAACAAGCTAATGAGTAACAAACTAATTAGTAATAAGCTAATAAGTAATAAGCTAATTAGTAATAGCTAATTACAAATAGCTAACCAAGAACCAGCTACTTTGTAATAGCTAATTACTAACAAGCTAATTAGTAATAGCTAATTAGTAACAAACTAATCAATAACAAGCTAGTTAGTAACAATCTAATTAGTAACAAGCTAATTAGTAATAACTAATTAGTAACAAGCTAATGAGTAACAACTTAGTTAGTAACAAGCTAATTAGTAATAAGCTAATTAGTAATAGCTAATTAGTAATAAGCTAATTAGTAATAGATAATTACAAACAACTAACCAAGAAAAAGCTACTTAGTAATAGCTAATTACTAACAAGCTAATTAGTAATAACTAATTAGTAATAAGCTAATGAGTAACAAACTAATTAGTAACAAGCTATAATAACAAGCTAATTAGTATTAGCTAATTATTAACAAGCTAATTATTAATAGCTAATTATAATGGCTAATTACTAACAAGCTAATTAGTAATAAGGTAATTAATAAAAAGCTAATTAGCAATAAGCTAATTAGTAATAGCTAACTAGTAATAGCTAAATAGTAATAAGCTAATTAGTAATAGCTAATTAGTAATAGATAATTAGTAATAAGCTAATTAGTAGCAAGCTAATTAGTCACAAGCTAATTAGTAACGAGCTAATTAGTAACAGGTTGATTAGTAATAGCTAATTAGTAACAAGCTAATTAGTAACAAGCTAACTAGTAATAGCTAATTAGTAACAAGCTAATTAATAATAGCTAATTAGTAATAGCTTATTAGTAACAAGCTAATTAGTAATAGCTAATTAGTAATAGCTAATTAGTAACAAGCTAATTACATATAGCTAATCGAGAACCAGCTACATAGTAATATCTTATTATTAACAAGCTAATTAGTAATAGCTAATTACAAATAGCTAACCAAGAACCAGCTATTTAGTAATAGCTAATTGCTAACAAGCTAACTGTTCTGAGTAATAGCTAATTACTGAGAACTAACTAAGAGCCAGCTATTTAGTAATAACTAATTACAAATAGCTAACCAAGAACGAGCTACTTAAAAATATGTGATTATTAAGAAGCTAATTAGTAATAGTTAATTACAACGAGATAACCAAGAACCAGCTACTTAGTAATAGCTAATTGCTAAGAAGCTAATTGCCCTCAATAATAGCTAATTACTAAGTTCTAACTAAGAACCAACTACTTAGTAATAGCTTATTGCAAATAGGTAACCAAGAACCAGCTACTTAATAATAGCTAGTTACTAACTAGCTACTTAGTAATATTTGATTATTAATAAGCTAATTAGTAATAGCTAATTACAAACAGCTACATAAGAACCAGCTACTTAGTAATAGCTAATTTCTAACAAGCTATTTTTTCTCAGTAATGGCTAATTACTGAGAACTAACTAAGAACTGGCTACTATAGCTAATTACAAACAACTAACTAAGAACCAACTACTAAGTTATAGCTAATTGCTAAGAAGCTAATTGTTCTTAGTAATAGCTAATTACAAACAGCTAACCAAGAATCGTTATACCAGATAGCTCACTTTTATACACCATTCTAAATGGTCTTCTGGACTCATATCAGAGTTCTGCTTCTACTCTTCGTTTGATGATGAAAGGCAATTCAAATGCCCTGTCATCTAAACATATAGTTTTTGTTCTATTCGAAGAAGATTAGTCTAGGCAAGTTAGGTCAATTATGTGTGTTGCAGATCAAGTTTTCTTGGCTAGACAGTAGGGCAAAGGAATATGGAGCTCTTCTACCAGTAAGCAAGAATCTACAAATGCTACGCATTCAAAGAAGGAAGAGAAAGATTAGAAGAAATTAGAAAAGCAGAAATTGTTTTACAAATGCTCTAAAGCAAATGATCATGTCATTAAGAGTTGTCCAAAACTGGCTACTAAAGACACAAAGAAGAAAGAGCCGGAATGTTTTTTGCAGAGCCCTCAACATCAAAAACAAGGTTTGCTAATCTTGTGCAGAATGAAGAAGGGGAATTTACTATTGTTTGCAGTTTTGACCCATCTTCTCATGAGCATTGTATGTCTATAGTAGATTGAGATGTTTGGTATTTTGATAGTGGGCCAACCAAACATATTACCTCATAGTGGAGTTTCTTCACTTCACTTGAGCCTGCCACCATAGGGAATACTGTCACATGTGCTAACAACAACTCCTCTTATCTTGTCATGGGAGTTGGTAAAATCGTTCTTACTACTATTGATGTTAGTTCTTTCACCTTGTGAGATGCATTATTTGTGCCAAGGATCAAGAAAAATCTATTATTAGTTTCATCATCAACCAAGATTGGCTTGGTTGTGAAATTTATTGATGACAAATGTACAGGTAATGATTTGTCAAATGGAGACATGATTATTGCTTTTGGCATTTTATATCATGGGCTATATAATTTCATAGACTATGAAATATCTGTGAATGATTTGGCATGTGCAGTAGGCTATGTAAGATGCAAAGCTTTGGCATGCATGCTTTGGTCATCTGAATTTTGCTAGTTTGCTATGTCTAGAGAAATCTGAAGTGGTGTCCTCTTTGCCCAAACTTGAGGCACCCGGAAAACATCTGTGTGAAGCCTATATTTTGGGCAAAATATAGCATTCCTACTTTTAAAAATATGGTTCAGTTCGGGCTTCTTAGAAATTGCAGCTTGTACATAGTGATCTCTATGGTCCTATGCAAACACCTTCTTTTGGAAGCTATCTTTAGTTCGTGACTTTCAATGATGATTTTTCCAGGAATCCATGGGTATATCTATTGGAACATCAAGCTTCCACTATGCGTGACGTGGATTTGATCTACATCAAAGGCTATCACATCAAAAGAATATCCGTTGGAGAGTTCTTTTATTTATGCTCACGTATTGTACTTAGAAAACATTTCATGGATCTTTTACCATTGTAAAAGCTTTGAGCTTTACATGTGAAAAACTAGAAAGATATATCTCAAATCCCACAAATTTATGGTGGTTGAGTTGCATTCAATCAAGCAATCAATCACCTAAAAGTAGATCAAACTTGATCTTCACTTTTCCTAGATTGTAGGAAAGTGAATTGATTCCCTCCAACAACCATTCCCACCTTCATGAGAATTCAAACTCCACTTGTAGAAGTCGTGGAACACTCCTAGAGTCTATATAAAGACTTGAAATCACTTGTGCAATACATGGAAGCAATATACATACACTTGTGACCATCATTGTCTTTCTCCTTCAATTTTCTGCATCATCTTCTTCGTCAACAGTAATATTGCAGAGGCTCCTTCTCTCTCTACAGAGCTCTTACTTGAGTGCAACGTTGCTCCTTGGAAAGGTATTAGCGTCTAGTTTATGTTATAAATTTTCATAACATTTGATTCAGTAGATTGGGAGAAATCTCAGTTTTTCTATTTTGAGATCAATCTCTACGTATTCTTGAAAAATAGGAAGTACCACTAGTGAATGTCTGATTCATTCCTATAGAATATTTTACTTATTCCTTATACTTTTGTGCATTGTATACACTCAACCCTATGTGTATCACTCCCATAAAAGGATTGTTTCTAATTGTACTCACGGTGGTCGCTATGAGCATTTGAAGTTCATTTTCTCTTCCATAGATAGTAAGTTTTCTGAGCTAGTCAGCACACGAATCTATCTGTTTTGTATCGACTCTTTCTACTTGATGCTCCAAAAAACATAGTGAATTTCTTTGCACTTATCACATGCCTATAAGGTCTATTTGAGTCTCCATAAGCTCAAGGGCTAGTCTTGGGCCGGTTGGCTAGACCAAACTTCAACATCGAGACGCACTTTTCTATCTCCTACAACCTTCTCCAAATTCTTTCAATATCCACTCAAAGCAAAGATAGAAGTGTTTATGTGCTTCAAAAAGTTTTTTGTTTTGGTTCAAAATCTGTCAGCATGTAAAATGGGCACCCTCCATTCTAATCGAGAGGGGGAATATATGTCTTCTGACTTTAATGCATTTCTAGCTGAACGTGGGATAAAACATCAATGTACAGTGTCCTACACACCTCAACAAAATCGGTTTACTCAACGGAAGAACAGGTCACTCATGGAAATGGCAAGGTGTATGGTCAAGAGTCAAGCTTTACCACATAGTTTTCTCGCTTGAGGATATCATGTTCAACATATGTACTTAATAGGTATCCCACTAAAGCACTGCAATCTTTCACTCCATATGAAGCTTGGCATGGTTGCAAGCCATATGTTGCTCATCTACATGTTTTTGTTTGTCTTGCATATGCATTAGTGCCTTAACAACATTAGAGGAAATTGGATGATAAAGCAGTAAAATGTACTTCTGTTCAGTACAATTGTGAAAGCAAAGGCTATCATCTCTATCATCCACATACTAAATGCATTTTGGCTACCCATAATGTTGTTTTTGTGGAAGATGCTATTTGGCATTTACATTCATGTACAAAGGAGACATCTGTTACATCGAAAGACATGTATGATACACGGCTGGCTCTTTTTATAGGAAGATAGTCTAGTGTTGGTCCTAATGAGGCCACTTCTTAGCCATTGTGTGTTTCATGTGATAATGCAGATCATTCGATTTCTGATGTAGATTTGCATGATGCACTTTTTGATGAGTGAGCTGATATTGACGAGGCAAAAACTATGGCGAAATGGCTAGTGTAGACTTTGCATGATAGCAAATTAGATGCACCTCTATCATACTATACTCCTTTAGGCTCTCATAGTGCCTCTTTTGCATTATATTGCTATGCTATGGTTGCATCTAGTATTTGTGATGAGACTAAACCCATTTCATTTCATGAAGCACAAAATTATGAACATTGGATGGCTGCAATGCAATGTGAATATGATGCTATCATGAAAAATGGTATGTGGTCTTTATGTGACTTCCCTCTTGAGAAGAAGGCCATTGGCACTAAGTGGCTATTATTTACAAGCTGAAGCTTAAACCTGATGGAAGAGTTGGCAAGTATAAATCTAGGCTTGCTGCAAAGGGTTATGCATAGGAAAGAGGCATTGATTTTGATGAAACCTTTTCACCTACTTGCCCAATGACTATTGTTCGTAGCATCTGTCCACTTGCAGCTCATCAACGTTGGAATGTACATCAGTTGGACATTAAAACAAAATTTCTAAATGGTGACTTGCATGAAGAAGTGTATGTTTTTCAGCCCTGTGGCTTTGTGCAGAAAGGGCATGAAAACTAGGTGTGCAGGTTAAAGAAGGCATTATATGCTTTAAAGCAAGCACCACATGCTTGTTATGAAAAGATACATGCCGATTTGATTGCACATGGTTTTGAGAATAGTCCAACTGAAAAGAACCTTATATTTTAAGCTTGCTAATGATGTGGTTCTGATCATTCTGGTATATGTTGATGTCATGCTGCTCAGTGGTCCTCATGAGAAGCATGTTTTTTATTTCAAGGCTTATTTACATGCCTCATTTGAGATGTATGATTTGGGGCATTCGCATTATTATTTGAGCATTTAGTTTATGCACATTGATGGTGGAATGGCTTTGTGTCAAACGAAATATATGGACACATTAGTGTAGCATTTTGGGCTGGAAGCCTGTAAACCTATTGTCACTCGTATGGAGACAGGTTTATATTTGAGTCTTCATGATGCTCAAGATGCATTTGATATTGTTCTCTATCAGCAAGCTGTTGGATGCTTGATTTACATATGCATTACTCGACGAGATATTCAGTTTGGTGTCTCATAGATAAGCAGGTTTATGCATTGCGTAGGTGTCAAGCATTGGCAGGCAGTTAAGCACATCTTTTGCTACTTGAGTGGTACTCAGCTACTTGGGTTTTTTTATCCCAAGGGGGATCACTACCATGAGATTTGCATGCTTTTGTGACTCTCACTAGGCTGCTGGCTATGACACTGGTGTGTCCACCAGTTGTTTTTGCTTCATGCTTGGTAGCTCATGCATACCTTGGCTTAGAAAGCAGTAGCCTACTATGGAAACTTCGAATTGCGAGGCTGAGTATAGGGCAGCTTTCACAACAACTGTTGACTTTGTGTAGCTGAGACGCCTTCTGGCTGATTCAGGTGTTGGTCAATCTTCTCCCACCAACATCTTTGCTGACAGTCAGAGCGCATTGGCCATCGTAAGGATCCAGTGTTCCATGCTCATACTAAGCACATTGAGGTGCATTATCGTTATTTCAGGGAGAGGTCCTCTGTTGGAGAGATCAACTTGGAATATATGCCCACAGAGGAGAACATTGTAGACCTTTTCACGAAGGCTCTACCTAGGGAGAAGTTTGAAGATTTCCACAAAGCTTTGGGATTACATCCTTTTGTGGATTGATTCCACATACGTTGGCACTTCCTTATACATGAGTGTGAGATCCTTGTTCACTGCATCACTCCCAAGGGGGATTTGCTGATATGTTTAGGTAGTGATGTGTGTGAACACACTAGGATAGTCGGGGCAATTTTTTCCCTCTTTAGGAGGTTTTTTCCCTCGGCTTGTGTATATGCCTATAGCCCTAATGGGTTACTTGTCTTTGTATATTCTAGTGGTAATACATTCAGTATTCTGTGTGTTCCAAGCTTCTTCTTCTTCCTTGTGTTGTTGGCGTGCTTCCACAAGCATGTAACTCCAACAATATGCCTATAGCCCTAATGGGTTACTTATCTTTGTACATTGTAGCGGTAATACATTCAGTATTGTGTGTTGTGCTCCAAGCTTCTTCTTCTTCCTTGTGTTTTTCCCCTGCTTCCACACACGTGTAACTCCAACCATATCGGGTGACTAAATGTCCTAATGCAAAAACTTGATTGTACCTCAAAAATTTGAAGATCAACACTCTTTCAAGATATGCTAAACCTATACTAGACTTTGAGAGGCTTTTACTAGCAGACCCAAACATATATATAGATATATGTTTGGTAAAAAATTATGAAATTTCCTACAGATTCACTATGATAGTGCTTTTGAAGGCCTTCATATAATCACCAATTGATAGACTCGAGAAATAATAGGGGGTGAAAGCATGTTAATGTTTACAAAAAAGTGATGTTCGGGACATAGTTAATTAGCTAGAAAAATCCTTTCCTACTTAGGTGAACATCGTGCAATAGTTATGGAAAGAGATGTAAAAGCGAGGTCGTGGGGCGACTATAGGTCACCGTATGCATGCTGGAGCATGGAGCGTTCATGACATGGGTTTCTCTATTTGCTGCATGTTGGAGAATCTACCGGTGTACCTCATCTCGCCTGAGACTTTCTCTACGTAGCTGATTGTTGTCTTTGGTAGGCATACATTTGTGACGTAGTGTGCAAGGCAGAAGTTTTCTTGGCTATTGTTTTGTTGATCATGTGCTGTTGTAACAAGTCAGGATGAAATCTTTCAATCCTCTTGATGGGCGATGGAAGACGTACATGCACAACACAAAATCGGAGCCTTTAATCAACTCTAAAGAATTGGTTCTTGCATTTGCTTTTGCTCATTGCACTTTAGGTTCCCTAACTTTCATGTTGTCAGGAATAGGGTCGACCCAGAAGATCTATATTGGATATTATTAGCCCAAGTGGTCTTTCTCCTTACAAGCTCATAAAGTGGTCCTGACTTATGGGTCATAGGTTTTCAGGCCCATGTTCGAGAATACGTTCATTCCTTGGAAAGCTCTTGAGAAGACGGGTCCTAGCTATAGTCCATAATGAATTCAAGTACCTCATTGAATTCATTTACACGAGGAAGTTAACACATGAAGTATTGAAAGACCATTCTAAATCCCTTATACTGGTTGCTGACAAATATTACATACCATGAATGATCAAAATATGTGAAGCCTATCTGATTGAAACATTTAATACGGAGAACATACTAGGAATCTCAAAGTTATCAGCTAGTAATGTGTTTAGTATATTTAAATTAATATCTTTAAGAGCTTTATAATATGTGTATATATTTGATGTTATGAATATATAACTAAAATATGTACTAGAAAAACTTAAACATACGTGTGTGTACTATGTGAAACATATGTGTTTGCATGTGTTTTTTCTAAGTTAACTATTCATTGAGTGTATGTGTGTGTGAGTGTGTGTGTCATGTGCCTATGTGCATGTATCAACGTTTATGCATATAAATATGTGGTCTTATTCTTTCCTCTGCTACAGCATGCAAGAATACTTGTGTGTGTGTGTGAGAGAGAGAGAGAGATAGTGAGAGAGAGAGAGAGAAAGAGAGACCAGTACCACCCCCTCCTCCCAGCTTCTATGGGCTACAAGTGACACGAGAGAGAGAGGTGGGAGAGAGAGAGAGAGCCAGAGAGAGAATGATAGAGAGAGAGAGAAAGAGAGAGAAAGAAAGAGAATTTTTCTCCCTACTCTTCTCGACTATAGATGATGGAGGCTCCTTCGCTATTTAGACATGGATAGAAAGACATTGTGAAAGATGGAGCCTTAGAGAGAAGAGAATGAAAGTGTTTATGTGAATTTTTTATGACTTGTGGTTTAAGTACCTTGTTTAGGGCTCTACATTTAGTTCACTATAAGAAAACACCTTGAATTTATTATCTCTCTAGAATTTCTAAACTTGTAGGACTCACAAGTGATACTTGGAGGCAGATTCACACCTAGGTCATCTCTAAGACTATTGTGCAGATTTAAAAACTAAATACAAGTGCCTCTTACAAGCTAGCCTATGCTAATTCCTCACTATTTTTGAATTATAGGGCTTGGAAAAGTGCAAGGTTTTAGGTACTAAAAAAAGAGGACTTCTCTATTTCTATATGAATATGTGATTTTGATGCTTACATGTTGTTACGTCTAATTATGGATGTCTTCGGATATGTCTAATGGGTGATTTTCTTCTATTTTTTGGATAGGTACCGATAAAGAAAGCACTACTAGAAGTGCATGCTTTTTGTGAAAGGTTTGCGGAGAATTGGCTTTTTCTAAATTTTATGAATCACACACTTTTTTGGGTATTATAAGAAGACCTGCACATCAAAGAGGATAAATCTAGTAATCAACCAATTACCTTGTGATTGAGAGAGAGAGAGAGTCAGTCCGACTAAGAGTGCAAGTTTGAATGAGACTATTACGAGGAAGGAGATAAGGAAGAGAACTCATACACACACGTGATCACACTAAAAGAGGAGCGCACACACATATTGAGGAAAGGAATAATGATCTTCTTCTTCTTCTTCTATTACCTAAAAAGAATGTAGAAGAACGACATAAAACAACAATACAACAAGTGCAATATATAAAGAACAATACATGATGGAAAATCTTAATGTCTGCAAATGAGTGAGATGGAAAGGAAACAAATGTGCCCTCACACTTGGTAGATAAATATAGTAAAGCTCAATAAAGTATCCTTGATATATATTGGCGTGACCATTATGCATGTCAGAGAAATGAATAAATGATACATGTCATCCCGGATCATCCCATGTTGAGCTTGATATCTCAACACTCCCCCTCAAGGGCAACGTCATGTCCTGTAATCCAAGCATCTTCCACAACTTCTTCAGCTTCTATGCTCCAAGTGTTTTAGTGAAAATATTAGCAAGTTGCTCATCTGTTTTCACATAAACAAAATCAATATGACTTGCTAATATCTTCTCTCTAATGAAGTGATAATGTACCTCGATATGCTTTGCTCTAGCATGAAAAACAAGATTCCATGCTAATTGTATGCTAGTAAGATTATCACAATAGATGGTGATTAGCTTTTACACTTCCATACATAAATTTGCAAGTAGCATCTCTAGCCATGATGCTTCACATGCTGCCATTGCAGCACCTCTATACTGAGCCTCTGTACTCAACAAAGAAATAGTGCATTGCTTGTTACCACCCCATGTAATAGCTGCACTCCCAAGTGGGATTAGAAAGCCACTAGTAGATCTCCTATCTAGAATGCTACCAACCCGATCTGCTTCAGTGTATCCATGAACCTACAAATCTACACAAGCTTCATAAAAAAATGTGTAATCCAAAGTAGCACTCACATAATGTAGAGTGCACCTCAGAGCATCTAAATGTGGCTTCCTAGAGCTTGCATAAATTGACTTTCAAGTCAAACAATGTAGCTTTGATCATGCCTTTTTATTATGAGATATATCAAACTTCCCATAGCATTCCCGTACATAGTAGCATTTTTCAATGCTTCACGTGATGTGGTATCCAACTTCAAATTCTAGTCTAATGGCATGGAACTTGGCTTACAATTAGCCATACCATATTTTTGTAGAATATTCAAGGCATATTGCCTTTGCCATATCCATATACCTATTTGTATCTGTATAAACTCAATGCTAAAGAAATAGCATAGCACACCAAGATCTTTCATTTCAAATTCTTGCATAAGGAGTTAATTTACCTCTTTAATGCTTGCTTCATTGTCCCTTTCTACAATCGATTCATCAACATAAATAACCACAATTGTGATGCCATCAGCACCCTTCCTTGCATATAAAGATTGATTTGCATCGCACACAGAAAACCCAATGGTGATTAATTAGTCAGCAATCCTTGCATGCCAAGCACGAGGGGCTTTTTAAGCCCATGAAAGCCTTCTACAACCTAGAAACATATTCTGGCTGTTTTGAATGATCATCGCCTAGTGTCTGGTCCATATATACTTCTTTCTATAGCTCACCATGTAGGAAAGAATTCTTTCCATCCTTCATATGCAAAGCCCATCATTTTGTTGTAGACATTTTGGCTATAGGGGTGAATGTTTCCTTAAAATCAATGCCATATGTATGTGCATATCCTTTTGCTACCAATCGTGCTTTGTATATGCTTATGCTACAATCACCAATTTGCTTTACCTTTTAAACCCACTTGTAGCCTATGGATTTCTTTCCTTACGTCAATGGAACCAACTTCCATGTATGGTTTCCATAAAGGGAAATCATCTCCTCATTCATAGCTTTTTCCCAATCTACATTCCAATTGCATCTTCAAAACAAGAGGGTTCGACATATTCTATTACCTTGGTCATGTAGGCATAATGATGAGCAATATAATTGTCATACATCAATCATTTCACATGATTATGCATCCTCCTAGATCTTCTTGGTCCTGGGTCACTTCTCCTTGTATCATCTACATGTGCCTTTCTAACTCCTAGAGTCTTCAAAAAAAGAAATCCAAGCTCCTCATCAAGACTCTTCTTTGAACCACTTGACTCTCCATCAATGTTTTCAAAACTTGTATATGTTTTACTACCAGGAAAAAGCTTTTCTTTACCTTTCTTTGTGGTAGCTAGTGAAATTGCTAGACTGAAATTTCCACACAATCTTCCACTCCATGGACTTGAGTTGGAAATATTGATTGGTGACACATCTAGTCCACTCAAAACTTGAGATTTTGCATTGGATTCTTCAACATTTTCTTTGTCATTTGGTTCAAGATCAAGTCCATTTTTGGCATCTGCATAAAAGCTTGACATTTCATCAAATACCACATCTCTTCTTACCTTCACTTGTCATGTTAGTGGGTTATAACATTTATACCCCTTTAGCTCAAGGGAGTATCCAATGAAGATATGTTTTTCTAATTTTGGAACAAGCTTCATCCTCAACTCATCTAGAACATGTACATATTCAATACAGCCAAATACTTTTATATGTGATAAGACTAGCTTTTTACCTTGAAACTTCTCTTTAGGTGTAACTTGATGCACAACAATACTCAGAGTTTTGTTCATGATGTATACAACAATATGCACAGCTTTTGCCCAATAAAAATGAGGCATATTTCTCTCATCCATCAAAGCTCTTTTTTGCGTTCAGCAACACCATTCTGTTGTGGTTTGTATGTGCATGAAAATTGACGTCAGATTCCATGACTTTTAAGAAAGTTGTTGAACTCATTTGACATGTATTCACCTCCTCCATTAGACCTTAATATCTGAATATACTTCCCTGTCTGCTTCCGTCATAGCCTTAAAATTTTGGAAGTGAGTGAAACCCTCACTCTTCTCTTTCATGAAATATGCCCATAACTTCCATGTATGTTCATCAGTGAAAGTAACATAAAACGTACAACCACGGATAGATGTCGTCTCTATAGAATCTCAAACATCTGTATGTACTATTTCTAGTACATTCTCACTAACATGCATATCATGCAAAAATGATGCTCTTGGTTGTTTACCAAATTGACATGTTGCACATACCTTTGGTGTTTTTGTAGCTTTGAAATTTGGTAGTCTTGTGACAATGTCCTTTGAATGCATCAATTTCAACCTCTACAAATTTTCATGTCCAATTTGTTTATGCCAGATCTCTATATCAGCAATAACTCCTTTACCTTTTGCAAGCATAGATATATTCATTTCATGAATTTTTCTTCACATTTAAGGTGAACATCCTACGCACTTTGTTTCCTTTGGCAATCAATCATCCACCGTGTTTGTACTCTTCTACATGTAACCCATCAACATTGAACCTAACTTATCATCCCTTGTCAACCGTTTGTCCAATAGAAACCTGATTCTTTGCAATATTTGGAACATGCAACACATCAGCAAGATTTTTTACCTTCCCGTCCTCCATAGAAAAGGTTTATGTTTCCTATATGCTCGAAAGGATGTGATGTATCATCACGCGTTTCAACATATCCATGAAGTGACAATTTTGGCAAACTACTAAATCATTTCGCATGACTGGTCATGTGATTTGAAGCACTTGAGTCAACATACTAGACATTACTACTCGATTTTGAAATATCCACAAAGGTCGTATTCATTATATGATGTTGAACCATGAATAGCTTCTTAGAATCATCTACACTTGTGGATGCATAGTTGTCTTGTTACATTCATTATTTTGATTCTTCAACCTGCAATCACGCTCAAAATGTCTAGGATTACCACAATTTTAGAACCCTTCACTGTCAGTACCTGAATCATTTCTTTGGAAATTTTTGTGGCCTCATTGGCTCCCCTTGCCTTGACACTATCCTCTACTTCTTGCATGATTGTGATGTTGACTTTAATCTTGGTTGTTGTTTCATCTTCTACTTTCCCAACCTCTACCTCTGCCTCTTCCTCTACTAGAGTAGAATACTTAACTAGAAATTCCTTGGGATTTAGAGTCCTCACCAAGATTCTTTTCTTCATTAATCAACATGGATACTATATCAGCAAAATTGAGAATATTTTCCCTCTATATATAGAAGTTTCGAATTGCTTATATGTAGCTCCTAAACCACAAAAACACACTTCCACCTTATCATCATCTACATTCATTCTAATAGATGCAAGTGACTCACATACACGTTTGCTTTTCAAGGTGTAGTACCTTATCGACATGCCCTTTTTCTCTAGGGTATGTAGCTCGTTCTTGAGTTGCAATTTCCATGCCCTTGTATTGGTCTCATACACTATGACCAAACTATTACAAGCCTCTTTCAGAGTCTTGAGATCCTCTATGTGCCCTATCATGCTATCCTATATGCTAATAGATAGCCAATACATTACCTTTTATGCTCCTTCATTCCATTCTTCATATGCTCTTAACTAGTCTACAGTTGGATTCCTTTCTGGTAATTGTGGAGAGTTTTTGTTCTCTCCTTTGATGTACTTCCAATAGACTTTTCCCATTAAGAAAGTCATCCTAAATCTCCAAGCATGGAATTTTTTCTTGTCCAGCTTGTCGCTCATACGTTCACTCATTCCATTTGTTTGCTACTTCTGTAGCAATTCACAACACTACAAAAAACTACAACCAACACTTCTATTGAACACTATCGCACTATGACATGATATTTAGATTTTAGAAAAACATTGTTTCATAAGTAACAAAAATATTTTGAGACCTTCTAGCTTGATGCCAATTTTCATAGCAATTTCAGATCGTTTGTGAATTGCAATTTTTCAACGCCCTCTCGCGTATTCTTCACCATATGCCTTGTCCATGGGCTTGCTACAAGCACATTGACTCTAATTCCATGTCACAAGGAAGGAGATAAGGAAGAGAGCTCATATACACACTCTCACACTCAAAGAGGAGCACACACACAGATTCAGGCAAGGAAGAATGATCTTCTTCTTCTTCTTCTATTACCTAATAGTAATGTAAAAGAATGACCAAGAAAGAACAATACAACAACTGCAACATATAAAGAACTGTATAGAAGGGAAAATCCTAATGTCCGCAAATGCCTGAATTGGCAAGAAAACAAATGTGCCATCACTCTCGGTAGATAAATCTAGTAAATCTCAATAAAGTATCCCTGACATATATGAGCATGACCACTATAAATGTGAGAGAAACGTGTCACCGTGGATCATCACATGTTGAGCTTGATATCTTAACAGTAGCTCGAGGGTGGTCGGGAGGTAGAGGCTTCATCAAGAAGCTATTTTCCAAAGCTATTGTATTGATTGACTCACATCTATAATATCAAAATTTCTCTTTCTTAGAGTCATATCTTGTCTACTGTTTGCGTCAAATTTTCCCTTACATTGTCCAAGATCTCTTTTTCTCTCTTCCACTATTCTTGAGTGATCGCAAGATTGTGATTGAGGAAAGGCCACAAAAAATATATCGCTTCATAGAAAGAGAAGTCAATGCATGAGCTTAAGCATCGTGTCCACCGATCTAAGTTTTTCTTGTGTAGTTGCAAGGCACAATCACTATACTTGAAGAAAAGCCAGCATCCATGACAATATGTGACGTAGTAGAAGAACCGTTGGGTTGCTTGCCAATATTTTCCACTATGCTCTATATTAGCAACAACAACATGTGTAATCATGTAAGAACACATTGGATAGTCAGTCCTATCAAGCTTATCTTCGGTTTGAAGCATGCCAAACACCTCATTGTTGCTTTCCATTGCACTAAATGACTCCAAAGTAGCAAAATATGGACTTCAAGGAAGCTCAAATGTAACTCACAATTCGTGCCTATAGATCTTTGTTTCTACACATTTACATACATATTACTTTCTGTGTGTGTATATGTATGGTTGTGTGTGTGTGTATATGTATGTATGTATGTTTTTGTTCGCATGTATGTATGTTTTTGTTTTCTGTGTGTGTATATGTATGTATGATCTTTGCGGTCCATCGAATTGGGATTATGGACCCGCTTTACATTTGTCTAGGCCTTGACGTGGCGTTGCTGGGTTTCCCGATCATCGATCTTTCTTATGTCATTCTGAACCGTCGATTCAGGTCGGGAGACTAGAAAGCGCGAGGGTAGCATATTTTACAAGAAGTTCGACGACGACAGCTTGTCCTATAAAGACCACCATGATCTAGCAGATAATCATCGTGAGACTTCTTCAGCACAGCTTCTTCGCGAATATAGACAAACGACATGGCTATGCGTGTAGCAGGAAATATCTTTACTGAACGCAATATTCAGCAGTCGCCTTTTACTGACCAAAGCCATGCGGTATTTTATCGTTCCGCAAATGCCTTGCCATCGACACAGTTGCGGGTGAGCTCATTTCGTCCTCGGAAACTCCTCATTCTCACTTCTGCCCGCGATATGGCAGATGGAACATGCTCTGCTCGGACACTTCCATCTACCAAGCATACTAGCTTGAAGAAGGAGCTTGCTGAGCTCAAGTTGTTGGTGAAGCAGAAGGAGAAGGAATTGAAAGCTGCCAAGAAGGAAGAGAAGAAGAAAATGAAGGTGGGGCTTAAAGAGCGGAAGAAAGTGGTGAAGGATAGCAAGGATTGCGAGTCTTCCGAGTCATCTTCAAGTTCAAAGTCAAGCGGCGATCGGTGTGAGTTCTTGGGAGCTGGCAACCTGTTCTTGGAATAACCTCACTGGTTCCCCTGCAGGGACTTGCGACGCTGGCTTCAAAAAGTGATCATCAGGTTAGTGGATCAGTGTCGTTATGCGGCGTTTCAGGTGCCATTGTGAGTACTGTTTGCACAGACGAACATGGGCTGGGGCAGAAGGTTACGAGTGAAGAACTTCTAGATGAGCAAGAGAAAGAGGTTTCAGGGAAGGTGATGCTCAAGGGCCGGCTAGAGAGCGTCAAATCTTCAGTCGCAAGTTTCACATGTCCTCTGCGTGCAGACCAGTTTCCGAACTGAATCGAGGTTTGTGCAGGAGGGAAGTGTAAGAAGGCGGGGTCAGACTTGTTGCTCCAGGAGTTGAGGTCACATGTTACGAATGGTTGTAATGTTGAGGCCGTTCCATGCAAGTGCATGGGTAAATGCTCAATGGCCATAAACATGAAGGTTTACAGGGAGGGTGCGAAATTCATCTTAGCTTCTCACTTTGGCTTTGCAACGTCGCCGTCTGCGAGACCTTCTAACGCAAGGACTTTCCTTACATGCAATTGTGCACACTCTTAGAACATTCACATTCGTTAGGTTCACATCCAAGTTTTGGAGAGGGACATTTGAATCAATTGGAACTCAACTTCAGATGAGTATAGCTTTCCATCCACAAACTGATTGGGAAAATCTCTAAGACTATTGTGCAAATTGAAAAATTGAGTAAAAGCACCTCTCACAAGCTCAAGCTGATTCCTCACTCTTTGTGAGTTAGAGGGCTTGGAAAGTTTCTGGTTTTTTAGGTACTAATAAAAGAGGGCTTCTATATTTCTATTCGGATATGTGATTTTGATGCTTACGTGTTGTCATGCCTAATTACGGATGTCTTTGGATATGTATTTTTGGTGCATTTTTTATATTTTTGGATAGGTACTACTAAAGAAAGCACTATTACAAGTGCATGCTTTTTGTGAAAGTTTTTCAGAGAATCACCTTTTTATAAATTTGGTGGATCACAGACTTCTTTGGGCGGTGATCAACTTTGTTATAAGAAGACCTGCACATCAAAGAGGAGGAAGCTAGATATCAGAGAATTACCTTGTAATTGAGAGTGAGAGTGAGAGTGAGACTGTGATTGAGAGTGTGAGTGTGAATGAGATTGTGATAGCTCAGGGGTGTTCGGGAGGTAGAGGCTTAATCAAGAAGGTATTTTCCAAAGCCATTGTATCAATTGATTCACATCTATACTATCAAGATTTTTCTCTCTTAGTCATATCTTGTCTATTGTTTTGCGTTAAATTTTCCCTTATCTTGTGCAAATTCTCTTTTTCTCTCTTCCATTATTCATGATTGATCGCAAGCTTGTGATTGAGGAAAAGGTACAAAGAATATGTCGCTTCATACAAAGAGAAGTCAATGCATGATTTTAAGCATCATGTCCACCCATCTAAGTTTTTCTTGTGTAACTGCAAGGCACAATCACTATACTTGAAGAAAAACCTGGATCCATGACAACATGTGATGTAGTAGAAGAACTGTCGGGTCGCTTGTCAATATTTGCCACTATGTTCTATATTTGCACCAAGAACATGTATAATCATGTAAGAGACTACTCTATCTTGAATAGTTCTATTCATCCTCTCAGCTACACCATTTTGTACTTAGGTATAAGGAGCTGTAAACTCTGTATGAATCCCTCTACACTAATAGAAAAGGATGAATTCATGTGAGGTATACTCACCCCCATTCTCTGAACATAAAGCCTTAAGCTTAGTTCCTTTTTCACTTTCAACTGAAGCAAGCCATTTTCTGAAAGTAGGAATACCTCATCCGTTGATTTGATAGCATATACCCAAACTCTTCTAGTAGCATCATCTATGAAAGTGTCAAAGTAAAGAGAACCACCTAAGGACCTACTTGGCATAGGACCACTTTTTGTCTGCGCATCTTTTAAAACTATTAATGCATCTTTCAAAATATTAAATTTGATTGTTTGGATGGCAGCATACGATTGTTTGTTTTGGAGGATATGAAGTATGTACCTTCATTGAATGACTTATCGATTCTATCATATGTTCAGTTTGAAAGTGTGAGAAGCGGATTTATAATTGCTATTCAAAGAATTTGGCACTGTTTATAGGCCATACAATGGTGATCTAGATGAGTCGCATGCATAGAGGTTACTCAAGATAGAGCAATCTGATTATAAGGGACTAGTGCCAACACGATTCCTAGGGTATGCAGTAAACCTCTTGCATTTTAATGATGAGCATCTGAACTTTAGGATACAAGGTGGCAATCATGGTGGCTTGAGAGGATCACTTTTATACAGCTTTCTCAAAAAACTTCAGTGTCATAAACCTGAAGTTCTTTGAACAAGTTGTATAAAAGTGATCCTCCCAAGCCACCATGATTTCCACTTTGTATCCTAAAGTTCAGATGCTCATCATTGACATGCAAGAGGTTTACTGCATACCCGAGAAATCTTGATGGCACTAGTCCCTTATAATCAGGTTGCTCTATCTTGAGTAACCTCTGTGCATGCGATTCATCCAGGTCACCATCATATAGCCTATAAATAGTGCCAAATTCTTTGAATAGCAATTATAAACCTGCTTCTCACACTTTCAAACTGAACATATGATAGAATAGACAAATCATTCAATGAATGTACATACTTCATATCCTCCAAAACAAACAATCGTATCCTGCCATCCAAAACAATCAAATTTTTTGTGAATATTTTGAAAGATGCACATAAGCATACATACATATATATATATATATATATATATATATATATATATATATATATATATATATATATATATATATATATATATATATATATATATATATATATATATATATATATATATATATATATATATATATATATATATATGTGTGTGTGTGTGTGTATATTTACTTATTTACTTTTTTTAATATATCTTTTTTTGATAAACTTACAGGTTATTATCTAAAAAGTTTTTACCTAGTCAGCATATTCTTCCTTCCTCACATGATGAAATGAAGAAGATAATCAACAATCTTGGTATAGATTATCAATGTATACATGCATGTCCTAACGATTGTATTTTATATAGAGATGAATATGCAGACTCTTTGACATGTCCCATTGGCTCCATGGATTAGACATATGTTTCAAAGCTTCGAATTATCAAAGCTTTTGACTTGGGGACATGATCACAAAAGTATTGATGGAATAATCAGAATTCCTCATGATAGTGTTGCTTTTCAGCATATTGATTCTACATGGCCTTAATTTGCACAAAATCCACAGAATCTAAAGTTAGGAGTTGCATTAGATGGGGTTAATCCATTCTCCATGAAATCTTGTAAATGGTCAACATGGCTAGTGGTAGTCATAAACTACAATCTTCTGCCATACCTTAGCATTAAAAAGGAACATTTAATGCTTTCACTTTCAATCCCAGGAAAAAGACAAGTTAAAGATATGAATATATATCTTGCTCCTCTCATTGACGATCTTCAAGAGTTATGGAGAGGTATTAATGTCATTGATGTATCGAAAATCATCAATGAAAGAAATATTACGGTTTGTGGTATTGTGGCTTGGACTATTCACGATTTTCCTGGATATGGTGTTTGTTCATGTAATTTTTTTATTCAATATGCATGTAAATAAATATGATTTAATCTAATTATATTTTTATCATTTTCCATGATGCAGGAATATCTACTAGGGGTTATAAAGCTTGTCCATATTGTGGTGATTGGTTGAGATCAATCTATAGTAAGAATCTCAACAAAAATATTTATCCTCGACATCGATAATTCTTGCCATAGATGATCATCCATTAAGATCTAAAAGAGAAGCGATACATTTTAATCGAAAGCTTGAAACATGCCAGTGTCCAAAACCTATGACGCCTATGGATTGGTATAAAAAATGGACAGATGGACCTCTGATAGATCCAGAATTAGAAATCTTTAGTGATGATCCAGATAATGAGTATGTGAACAAAGGCAAAGGAAAATTGGCACTCGCAGAGAAAATATCAATATGGTATTCTTTGGAGTATTGGAAAGACTTAAAAGTATGTAATCTTCTTGATCCTATGCATATATTCAAAAATATTGGTTATTCACTATGGCAGCATCTTCTTGGACTAAAAGATACCAGAGCATCAAGGGATGATTTGAAAGATAAAAAATCCAAACCAAAGTTATGGCCAGTTTTTGATAGACATCGACAAGAAATGACTTATGCACTTGATCCTTGGGTACTTACAACAAAAGAGATACAAACTATCAACAATAGAATTCAATTGATTAAGACTCCTACACGATATGGAGCATCTTTTCAAAACATGTTTACTATGGATGATAAGAGCTTATCTGGGTTAAAGACCCATGACTGGCATAACTTTTTGAAACATATTTTACCTTTGGTTATCGATGGATGTACAACGAAAGGAGTACGAGATGTGATCTATCATCTTGGATCACTTATAAGGTAATTATGATACTTTTATATTTAATATGTATGAATATTTGATATCATTTATTTTTTATTAACTTCTTTATAATTATTTTTATGATATGTATAGGTGGATTACATCCAAAGAGATTGACAAAAACTCGATCCCACAAAAAAAACGTGAATGCAAAGAGCTACTATGTTTGATGGAGAAAGAAATTCCTACTTCATTTTTTGATATTCAGGTTCATTTATTAGTCCATCTTGTAGATGAAATAGAGATTGCAGGTGTTGTCAACACTCGATGGATGTTTTGGGTCGAGCGATTTATGGGAATATTAAAAGGTCATGTGCAACAAAGAGCGAAACCAGAAGGATCCATGGCAAAGGGTTGGATGCTTGAAGAGTGCATGTATTACATTAGTGAGTACCTTGAAAGAGTTCATGAATAAGCTCCACGTGCATGGACCAACGAGTCTTCTTCAAAAATAACAGATGAAGTATTATCAGGTACGGGGGTTCCATTCTTATTTACATTTCAAGAAAAAAATGATATTTCAACTTTTGTAGCATATAATAGCAAATGCATGCAAGCATTCCTTAGGAAGTACGAGGAACTTCAAAATCTCCGAAGTAAAAGGCAAAAAAACAAAAGACTTAGAGGTAATCTCGATAATAATGAGATTACAGATATATCTTCTTTCATGGATTGGCTTTATAGTCGTTTGCAACACGCGAACGCAAATAATGAAGAATTTTGAGATGAGCAAACAGAGTTAATGATAGGTTATGAACGAAAGGTAATTTTATTAAAATATATTTTTTTCATATATGTATTTTAGTTTCTATTTACTAATTTGATTTATTTTGCACGCTGGAATGTTCACTAATATGTGCGCTTTTGGACAGCATATTAGAATCAAAGCCATTGA
>MU261484.1:47500-103903 GCA_020310875.1 Ceratopteris richardii
CCCGCCATTCCCCCCACTCCCCGCCACCACCCCCGCATCCCCCGCGCACCCTCCCCGCAGCTCCCCGCCACCCTCCGCCCCCTCACCCCGCTGCAACTCCGCAATTCCCCGCATCCCCCCCCCCCCCCCCGCAGGCCCCTCACCCCCGCCCCCGCTCACTCTCGCCATTCCCCCCACTCCCCGCCACGACCCCGGCATCCCCCCCCGCAGGCCCCTCACCCCCGCCCCCCGCTCATCCCCGCCATTCCCCCCACTCCCCGCCACCACCCCCGCATCCCCCGCGCACCCTCCCCGCAGCTCCCTGCCACCCTCCGCCCCCTCACCCCACTGCAACATCGCAATTCCCCGCATCCCCCCCCGCACGCCCCTCACCCCCGCCCCCCCGCTAACCCCCACCATTCCCCCCACTCCCCGCCACCACCCCCGCATCCCCCCCCCCCCCCCGCAGGCCCCTCACCCCCGCCCCCCGCTCATCCCCGCCATTCCCCCCACTCCCCGCCACCACCCCCGCCCCCCGCTCATCCCCGCCATTCCCCCCACTCCCCGCCACCACCCCCGCCATCCCCCCCTCGCAGGCCCCCCTCACTTGCGCCTGCCCCTCACACACTCACACACGCATGCACTCACAGACATGCACATATGCACTCACACACATGCACCTACACACTCACCACATACATGCACACATGCGCACGACCACACATATATGCACACATGTGCACATTCACATGCACACACACTCATACATATACACACACATACACACATGAGCACGCAGACTCTTACCTGCACACATATGCACAATCACATATACACACACACCTTTACATATACACCCACACCCACCCACACACACACACACGCACCCACACACACACCCCCTCTCACACACACACCCACCCACACACACACCCCCACACACACATGCACCCACACACTCACACACAAGCACATGCACTCACACATACACACATGCGGCACACACACACATGCACCCACACATATACCCAAGGAGACTGAAAAGATTTCTAAGAATGCCGAACTACAGAGATCTCTCGAAGAAGAAAGAGAAGCTAAATCCAAGTCATTTAAATTCTTTAGTAATTTGGTTGAAGAACATGTAGAGCTCCGTAATCTTTACATGGAGAAGTGCAATTTGGGGTCCTTTGAATGTTTTGTTGAAGTGTTGACCCTGAAAAGAGCAAGACATTTTGGAATATTGAACCAATTATCTCTAGAAGATTGCTGCAAGGTTGGGTGCTGTGCTGAGTTGAGGTGGTAAGAGCCTTTGGAGGTGAAATAACAAAGGAGAACATACAGTGAATGCACAAAAGGCTTGAGTTGCAGAACCTTCCATCCAAGGGAATCCACAATGTCACACCCATTTAGAAATCAGTTTTCTGGTCCAAATTCGTGATACTCTCCTAAGTTATGGAAGCTCTTTAGTGTGAAAAGGTAAAAGTAAATTGTTAAAAGTGGAAGCAGGGAAAAGCTTTTTTGCCACCAACCATTCACGGTGACTACCTATTTTGTGGATCTAATTCAAATCAAAGGAGTAATTGGTGTACCCCTCCAATTTTGGGCATTCCACCGGGGCGTGATCAGTGGACGTGAAGATTCGGCAGGGCTCTCTTCGCCTATTGGGGCCTATAAAAACAATGGATTTGTGCTCATTGGGGGTACATTTTTGGAGTTACATTGACGCGCGTATACGTGCAGAAGTTATCTCTTGCACTTGGTGGTTTGAAGCCTATTGTAGGAGCTACTCTGTAGTGTGGATACAGAGGGTAGGCTTCTCAGTGGAGGGCTATGAGCACTATAGTGTAAGAGAGTGCCTTGGATTTTCTTTCTTTTCTGTGAGTCAGTATTGGTGTTAAGCTCTATTCTCTTGAGCAATTCCTTCACCATTTTTATTGATCCGTGTTTATCTGCATAGAGTGCCACGAAGCTTTGAGCATTAGTTTTTGAGCATTTCCTTGACAAATCTTGTAATCATCTGAATCGAATCGAGAAGTGTATGGTCTTCCTTGGTCAATGGTTGTTCATATTTTCTGAAGTATGTACCACTCTGTGCAATCCTTGTTATCTACCTGCTCACAGAAATGTTAAAGGGTATACTTCCCTAAAGAGAACCCCCCTTGAGTAGGCGACGTACTGGATGTGTTAATCTTTAATCTCTACTTTTGTTAAAAGTGGATACCCCAGTACCTCCTCTACAGTTTGGCACGCCCGGTGGGACCTTTGCATTTCTATGAGAGGTATTTTTGCCCTATTACATTGGCAAGTAGGTACATGACCCATACACGAGCAGATAAGGAGTCTCTTCGTGTTCGGAGGAGCCTTAACAAGTTAGCAATAACCACGGCTAGTGAGTCTACCTCCCCTCTGCCTTCCCTAAATTTATCTATTGATTTGGGTACGACACCATTGTCAAAAGAGAGGTATAGGAGAACCCTAGACTTCTCCTTAGATACGTCCGAAGAAACACCAGTACAAATGGAGGACCTCTCTCATTTGCTCTCCAGATTAAACATCAAATTCCCTACCTTCAAGGGACAAGCTTATGAGGATGCTGATGATCATGTGAGGAGATTCATCTCTTTATGCCGTGGAAGAGGTCTGCAAAATAGAGAGGATGCAATGCTGACACTTTTTCCATCCACATTGGAGGGTCTTGCAGATAAATGGTATAGTCAATATGCAGACGGCCATTTCACTACATGGGAGGCTCTAAAGGCAGCATTCTCACAGACATTCCGACCAAGTGATTCCTCAGAAAGAGCTCTAGATCAGCTAGAGAATTTGAAGCTAAGATCGATGAATCCTTTCATGAACTTCACACTAGAACAAAAGCACTTGTTGCATGTCTGCCACATGCTCCAGGTGACTTTTTGGTTAAAAAGTGGATAGAGAAGGCTCTGCCCAGGTCATCGCAGCAGAAGCTTCGTGATTCTCTTAGATTGGATGCCACCCTCAATGATTTTGTTGCAGCGGCATCACGCATTGAAGAAGCACGGCAACATTTTGAAGGGGATACACAACCTAAGTATGCTGCAGACCTGGATCCTATTGAGCAACTAAGGAGGGAACTGGAGGCATTAAAAATGCAACAAAATCAACAAGAAGAGAAGGTCTTGCCACCACTGCGACGCACGGATGATGAAGTAGCCCAACTTCGCCGTGAGTTAGAAGATTTGAAGACCACACAGGATATAAGGAGACAAATTTGGTGCACTATCTGTAACAACAATGGACATTCCAATGCTAATTGCGCTAACAAGGTAAGCTGTCAATTTTGTGGAAAGGATGGTCATGAAGCTAGAGATTGCTAGTACCTCAAGGGTACACAGCAAAGAAGTAACCCTCAAAACTTTGGATTCATACTATGCTAGTACTTCAAATACATCTAATAGAGAGGAGAATCGGCCTGCAAAGCCTAGGTATAATAGACCTTTGATGTGCTATCGTTGTGGTGAGTATGGCCACATGCAAAACAGGTGTTCTCTTCCAGAAGATGCACCTCCTTGTCAACATTGTCCAGAGGCCAAGGATCATTATACCAAAGATTGCCCAAGAGGTCGTCCTGCTCCAATTCACATGATTGCAGTCTCTCCACATGAAGAAGGAAAAACCACTCAGACTTATGTTGTTTCATCCTCTGCAATGCCCATGATGACTAGAGCTAGGCAAGCAACTGCAACCCAGAGAGATGAACAACAAGGATTTCAGGATAAAGAGGAAGAAAAGGAGTCTGGATGGAAGGACCAAGCAGAAATTGAAGGAGCTTATAATAAGATGACTACTTCTCTAAAGGGCCAACCAACAAGTCTGCAAGAAAACACTCAGGAGGTAAACATTGAACAGCTCTTGAAAGGTATTCATCACAAGGTTAGTCTATATGAACTTATAAGGATGGATTCGAAAATAAAAAGTGACTTACTGAAGATTATACACTCTGCTCACTTAGTCCAATCACCTAGTATAGATGGTTTCATGGTTGATTTTCCCCCTGCACCCTTAGCACACTACCAAAGCTCAAGATTACCTGTTTGTATAAAGGATGAAACTCTCACAGGTGTGATCATAGATGGAGGCTCTGGTATCAATTTGATCCCAGATTTCACAATAAAGAAACTAAATTTGAACCCCACCAAAATGGCACCATTTACAGTTACACTAGCATATTAACATCGGGTTGCGCCTCTTGGCATTATTGAAAAGGTACGGATGATAGTACATGGTTGCCACTTTGTGTTGGATTTTGTTGTTATTGCACTTCCACAGGAGACTTCCTATCCTTTGCTCCTGGGGAGACCTTGGCTGAGACAAGCAAAAGCTTTGCAAGATTGGGGGAAAAATAAACTATGGATTTCAACAAAGCACCAATAGCCAACTGCAACTACAGTTGGAAGAAGGATTTGATTCAGAAAAAACCACTGGATATACTATGGATACTCAGGTAATGCCCTCTCTACCCCAAGAAGATGATACATTGTTAAATTGGATGATGGGAAGTGCAGAGTGTTGCCTAGTGGAGATCAATGAAATTGAGGAAGAAGTTTCAGATAAGGAAATTACAGAAAAGGGCAATGAAGAACACAAGGTGTTGGAGAATGAGCAACTGAAGGAAAATACAATCTTTGAGGAGGCTACCAATATAAAAGTATCAGAGAGGGAAGATTATGAACCTAAGAGCAGAGAAGATCTCCCTTTTGCAGATATACCTCAAGGTTGGATGAAAGAACATGTTGCAGAATATAAATTAAGATCCACTCCTGCATATAGTGGAGATGATTTCTCAAGCAAGACCAGTCCTGAAACATTGGTTCAAGAAGTAAATTTAGGGGATGAAGAGAACCCTCAAATGGTCCATTTGGCATCCTGGTTGTGGCATTATCCTCCCTTGCTACAGAAGGTAACTTCTTTGCTTTTTACTTATAAAAGTGTCTTCGCATCGTCCTACAAAGATCTAACAGGGATACCAGAAGAGCTTGGGTTACATCGGATACCCTTAGTTGAGGGAGCCACACCTGTAAGAAGTAGGCCATATCGACTCAATCCGAAGTATGCAGAGGCGGTAAAAGCAGAGATTACAAAACTAGAAGAAGCGGGTATAATTGTTCCAGTAGAACATTCCAGGTGGCTTTCTTCTATGGTTATTGTGCCCAAGAAAAATAGTGGAAAAATAAGAGTATGTGTTGATTTTCGTGCTTTGAATAAAGTGACTATTCACGATAAATTTCCTCAGCCCTTCACAGAGCAGGTGCTTGAGGAAGTAGGTGGTCACACTTTGTATAGTTTCTTGGATGGTTTTAGTGGCTACAATCAGATAGTGATCCATCCTGATGATAGGGACAAAACAGCCTTTGTTACTCCCTGGGGCACTTATTTCTATACTCGAATGGCTTTTGGTTTGAAGAATGCACCGGCCTCATTTAATAGATCGATGTATCTGATATTGGGCAAATGGTTAACAACCTTTCTACGTATTGTCATGGATGACTTTTCAGTATTTTCAGGTACAGATAGAAGTGCAGCAGTTCAAGATTTCCATGACCATTTGGAAAATCTAAAAGAAATTTTTGAGCAATGTCTCAAAACAGGTTTGAAATTGAATCCTGATAAATGTCACTTTTTGGTCACTAAGGGCACTCTTCTTGGTCACATAGTATCTGCTGAAGGTATAACTGTTGACCCTGCAAAGGTTACAGCTATTCTTTCCATGCCAATTCCACAAAGCCCAAAGGAAGTGCAAAGTTTCTTGGGCCATGCAGGGTATCACAGAAGATTCATTAGGATGTATTCAAAAATTGCTAAGCCCTTGTCAAGGCTTACCAGTAAAAAGATCCCTTTCTCATGGAGTGCTGAAGCCGACAAAGCATTTTGTGAACTAAAGTTGAGGCTATGTACTGCTCCACTTTTAAGTGTTCCTAATTGGTCATTGGAATTTCATGTGCATACAGATGCTAGTCTTCATGCTGTTGGTGCAGTTTTAGCTCAACCATCATCTCACAAAGTGGATAGACCTATCTCTTATGCCAGCAGATTACTCAACCAAGCTGAAAGGAATTACAGTACAACGGAAAGAGAAGGTTTGGCTATAGTATTTGCTCTTCAAAAGTTTCAACATTATCTCCTTGGTGTACATTTCATTGTTATCTCTGATCATCAGCCCTTGAAGTATTTGATAAACAAGCCTAGAGTAGCTGGAAGGATTTGGAGATGGTTACTCTTGTTTCAAGAATTTAATTTTGATATTCATATTAAGCCAGGTAAAGAGCATTACATGGCAGATCAAGTGTCCAGAACTGCAATGAGCGAAAAGGCAACAGGTATTAATGATGAACTGGTGGATAGCAATCTTTTCCTAATTCCAATTTGGACTGGTTGGTATGATGAAATTCTTCATGTTCTCACTACTGGAAAGATCCCAGAACACTTGAAACCTGTAGAAAAAAGAAGATTACTTTTGAAAACCAAAGCCTATTCTCTTATAAATGGAAATTTATATAAATACTGTTAGGATGATATATTGAGAAGGTGTGTCTATCCAGAGGAGGTAAATCTTCTGCTAGAGGCTGCACACAATGAAGGACATCTAAAGGGGGAAGAATTGGCTCATAGAATCATCCACAAAGGTTTATGGTGGCCTCATATTTTCAAGGATGCAATCAAGTTTGCTAAAGAATGCCACATCTGCCAGAGGTGTGCTCCCGCGCCAACCAGATTCAATTTCCAACCATTAGTCATATCTACTGGATGGCTTCCATTTGAACGATGGGGTCTTGATTTCATAGGACCAATTAGCCCAACTAGTCAACTTGGAGGTAAAAAGTATATTTTGATGGCTACATGTTATGCCACTAAATGGGTAGAGGCTAAAGCTACTGTGGATTGCACGGCTTTAACAGTAGCTAAATTTTTGTATAAACGTATTTTCTCAAGATTTGGTTGCCCAGTGGAGATTACTAGTGATAGAGGCACACATTTTGTAAATCAATTGCTCCAGTTTATATTTGATAGGTACAGAATCTTCCATAAAAAGTCTTGTGCCTATTACCCAAGGGCAAATGGCCAAGTAGAGAGTTCCAATAAGATTTTGATTGGACTATTTCGCAAATTATCTTTCGATCATCAAAGCTCTTGGCCACTAGCACTAATTGGTGCAATTTGGGCTTTCAGAACCACGAAGAGGGGAACTACAGGTGAGACTCCATTTCGCTTAGTTTATGGGAAAGAGGCATTGGCACCATTTGAGTTTATCATAAGAAAAGAAATAGGAATCAAAACCATTGGAATTGAACCCCCCATTCAGAGATTGGTGGCATTAGAAGAGTACAGAGAAGGGGCAATGCAGAAACTTCTTGTGACCCAAGAAGAGCGCAAGAGATTGCATGACAGGTATCTGAGATCCAATGAAGTTCAGGAAGGGTCTATGGTTTTAGTGCATCAGGTTCCTCCAATTCAAACTAAATTGGCACCCAAGTGGATAGGACCTTATAAGGTAATCAAGGTATTGCCACATAGCGCTGTGCATTTGGAAGATCTACAGGGTAAAAGGATTCCCCTGGTCAACATCTCCAGGGTAAAGAAGTATCTCAATTAGGTCAAAATGGAAGCACTTCATTCCTTGTACATACCTTGTTTCTTTACAGTACTTGCAGCATAACTAGATCTCTTTGAAATAAGTAGAATGAGGGAGAAATTGCACCAGGGATGGTGCAAAAGCTTGATGTGGGGGTCTGTAGTACCCCTAGGTATGCAGGAGGGCCGAAGAAGATAGAAGAGAAAGTCAAGCAATGGAAAGGCAATTGTTTGTAACTTGTAGGCCTGTGATACCTCTTTAGATAAGTAACGGTTGCCGAGATTGGGAGAAAAGCTCTCAGATGCCATGGGCTACAGCTTCACGGAGTGCTGTGTTCCATTACAAATGTCAAATTTGAGTTCTGGGCAATTGTTGCTTTGACTTTCGGTGCCACCTCAGTTAAATTGTTTTACTACTCTCTTTTCCTCTATCTTTCGGCCTTTCTTTCTCTCTCGTCCTCTCTTTTTCTCTCTCTCACGGCCTACCCCCTCCCCTTCTCCCTTTCTCTCTCGCTCTCTCTCCCTCGCTCTCTTTACCTCTCTCTCGGACTCGCACTCTCTCCCCGCTGTCTTTCTCTCTCTCTTCCTCTCTCTCTTTTCTCCTCTCACACTCTTCCCCCTCTCTCTCTCTCTTCCCCCCTCTCTCCCTCTCTTCCCCTCTCTCTTTCTCTCTCTTTCTCTCTCTTTCTCTCTCTCCCCCTCTCTTCCCCCCTCTCTCTCTCTTTCCTCCTCTCTCGGTCCCTCTCCCTCTCTCCCTTTTTCTTTCTCTCTCTCTCTCTCTCTCCCTACGTATGACCCCCCCCTTCTTCCTTTTTCTTTCTCTCTCTCTCTCTCTCTCTCTCTCTCTCTCTCTCTCTCTCTCTCTCTCTCTCTCTCTCTCTCTCTCTCTCTCTCTCTCTCTCTCTCTCTCTCTCTCTCTCTCTCTCTCTCTCTCTCTCTCTCTCTCTCTCTCTCTCTCTCTCCCGCCAATCCCACTGCCCCACTCCGCCTTCCCCCGAGCACCCTCCCCGCAGCTCCCCGCCACCCTCCGCCCCCTCACCCCGCTGCAACTCCGCAATTCCCCGCATCCCCCCCCCCCCCCCCCGCAGGCCCCTCACCCCCGCCCCCCGCTCATCCCCGCCATTCCCCCCACTCCCCGCCACCACCCCCGCATCCCCCCCCGTAGGCCCCTCACCCCCGCCCCCCGCTCATCCCCGCCATTCCCCCCACTCCCCGCCACCACCCCCGCATCCCCCGCCCACCCTCCGCGCAGCTCCTCGCCACCCTCCGCCCCCTCACCCCGCTGCAACTCCGCAATTCCCCGCATCCCCCCCCGCAGGCCCCTCACCCCCGCCACCACCCCCGCATCCCCCCCCCCCCCCCGCAGGCCCCTCACCCCCGCCCCCCGCTCATTCCCGCCATTCCCCCCACTCCCCGCCACCACCCCCGCATCCCCCGTGCACCCTCCTTGCAGCTCCCCGCCACCCTCCGCCCCCTCACCCCGCTGCAACTCCACAATTCCCCGCATCCCCCCCCGAAGGCCCCTCACCCCCGCCCCCCGCTCACCCGCGCCATTCCCCCCACTCCCCGCCACCACCCCCGCATCCCCCCCCCCCGCAGGCCCCTCACCCCCGCCCCCCGCTCATCCCCGCCATTCCCCCCACTCCCCGCCACCACCCCCGCCATCCCCCCCCCCCCCCCCCCCCCCACAGGCCCCCCACTCCTCGCCACCTTCCCCACTGCCCCGCAAGCCCCCCTCACTTGCGCCTGCCCCTCACACACTCACACACGCATGCACTCACACACATGCACATATGCACTCACACACATGCACCTACACACTCACCACATACATGCACACATGCGCACGACCACACATATATGCACACATGTGCACATTCACATGCACACACACTCATACATATACACACACATACACACATGAGCACGCACACTCTTACCTGCACACATATGCACAATCACATATACACACACACCTTTACATATACACCCACACCCACCCACACACACACACCCACCCACACACACACACACCCCCTCACACACACACACCCACCCACACACACACCCCCACACACACACGCACCCACACACTCACACACAAGCACATGCACTCACGCATACACACATGCGGCACACACACACATGCACCCACACATATACCCAAGGAGACTGAAAAGATTTCTAAGAATGCCGAACTACAGAGATCTCCCGAAGAAGAAAGAGTAGCTGAATCCAAGTCATTTAAATTCTTTAGTAATTTGGTTGAAGAACATGCAGAGCTCCGTAATCTTTACATGGAGAAGTGCAATTTGGGGTCCTTTGAATGTTTTGTCGAAGTGTTGACCCTGAAAAGAGCAAGACATTTTGGAATATTGAACCAGTTATCTCTAGAAGATTGCTGCAAGGTTGGGTGCTATGCTGAGCTCAGGTGGTAAGAGGCCTTGGAGGTGAAATAACAAAGGAGAGCATACAGTGAATGCACAAAAGGCTTGAGTTGCAGAACCTTCCATCCAAGGGAATCCACAATGTCACACCCATTTAGAAATCAGTTTTCTGGTCCAAATTCGTGATACTCTCCTAAATTATGGAAGCTCTTTAGTGTGAAAAGGTAAAAGTAAATTGTTAAAAGTGGAAGCAGGGAAAAGCTTTTTTGCCACCAACCATTCACAGCGACTACCTATTTTGTGGATCTAATTCAAATCAAAGGAGTAATTGGCCTACCCCTCCAATTTTGGGCATTCCACCGGCGCGTGATCAGTGGACGTGAAGATTCGGCAAGGCTCTCTTGGCCTATTGGGGCCTATAAAAACAGTGGATTTGTGCTCATTGGGGGTACATTTTTGGAGTTACATTGACGCGTGTATACGTGCAGAAGTTCTCTCTTGCACTTGGTGGTTTCAAGCCTATTGTAGGACCTACTCTGTAGTGTGGATACAGAGGGTAGGCTTCTCAGTGGAGGGCTATGAGCACTATAGTATAAGAGAGTGCCTTGGATTTTCTTTCTTTTCTGTGAGTCAGTATTGGTGTTAAGCTCTATTCTCTTGAGCAATTCCTTCACCATTTGTATTGATCCGTGTTTATCTGCATAGAGTGCCACGAAGATCTGAGCATTAGTTTTTGAGCATTTCCTTGACAAATCTTGTAATCATCTGAATCGAATTGAGAAGTGTATGGTCTTCCTTGGTCAATGGTTGTTCATATTTTCTGAAGTATGTACCACTCTGTGCAATCCTTGTTATCCACCTGCTCACAGAAATGTTAAAGGGTATACTTCCCTAAAGAGAACCCCCCTTGAGTAGGCGACGTACTGGATGTGTTAATCTTTAATCTCTACTTTTGTTAAAAGTGGATACCCCAGTACCTCCTCTACAGTATGTATGCATATGCATATGCATTATGTATGCATATGTATGCATGTATGTGTATGTGTGTGTATGTCTCTCTATGGGGTATCGCTACGCCCCCTATTTCTTGTAGTGATAGTTGTGCAAAATGTATCCCATGATGATGGCAAGGTGCATAATAGCAATATTGCTTTCATTTCATTATCCATATCCATTTTCTGAGCCTGTAACTAAGAGAATATAGCATCAAACTCATTTAGATGAGCATATTCTCGAACTGGTAAGACCACTATATGAACTCGTAAGCAATATCATTGATATTTATTCAAATAAAAAAATAACTCACTTGAGGAATCACAATGGATACATAAGACCTCCTTATCACCTCACTATGATCATTTAATTTCTGCATATCATTCCCAATTACATTAAACTTTCATGTTTCCAATTCCATGCATGTGTTTTACATGGTTCATGCTTAATATTTTTCAGTGATGGGACATGCGACTAATCATCCATGTCTATTTTTTATATTTATCAACTGAGGTTAGTTGCTTGTCAACTGGGCGGCATGTTGTATTTTATGGAATCATGGAAGGTTAAATGGATTTTTAATGTTTCAAATGCCCAGAAGGTTTTGATGTGGTTGTGTTTGATCTAGCAGGAGAAGAAGCATGGAGCGTGGATACAAGTGGATGCGCGTAAATAAATAAACTAGAAGACTAAATCAAAGACTTCTAAAATAGTTATATTTAGGTTTATCTTGTTGTAAAAGTAGTGGTTCGTTTAGAAAGTGACACCTTTTGTAAATAAAGTAGTTTTTTGTGAAAGACGCTTCTAAAAGCAATGGCCCACAGTTTGATCTTAGAAAAACATAGTTTCATAACTCACAGAAATATTTTGAGACCTTCTAGCTTCAAGCCAATTTTCAGAGCAATTTGAGATCATTTGTGAATTGCACTTTTTCAACACCTTCTCGTGTATTCTTCACCATCTACCTTCTCCATGACCTTGCTACAGGTAGACTGACTCTAATTCCATGTCACGAGGAAGGAGATAAGGAAGAGAGCTCATATACACACTCTCACACTCAAAGAGGACCACATGGACAAATTGAGGCAAGGAAGAATGATCTTTTTCTTCTTCATCTATTACCTAAAAGGAATGTACAAGAATGACCTAAAAACAACAATACAACAATTGCAGCATATAGAAAGCCATATAGAAGGGAAAATCCTAATGTCTGTAAAGGAGTGAGTTGGCAAGAAAACAAATGTGCCATCACTCTCGATAGATAAATCAAGTAAATCTTAGTAAAGTATTCCTGACATATATCAGCATGACCACTATACATATGAGAGAAACATGTCAACCTCAATAATCACATGTTGAACTTGATATCTTAATAGTAGCTCGAGGGTGGTCGAGAGGAAGATGCTTCATCAAGAAGCTATTTTCCAAAGCTGTTGTATTGATTGACTCACATCTATAATATCAAAATTTCTCTTTCTCTGAGTCATATCTTGTCTGCTCTTCTACATCAAATTTTCCCTTATCTTGTGCAAGCTCTCTTTTTCGCTCTTCCACTATTGTTGAGTGATCGCAAGCTTGTGATTGAGGAAAGGCCACAAAAAATATGTCGCTTCATAGAAAGAGAATTCAATGCATGAGCTTAAGCATCATGTCCACCCATCTAAGTTTTTCTTGTGTAGTTGCAAGGCACAATCACTATACTTGAAGAAAAACCAGCATCCATGACAACATGTGATGTAGTAGAAGAACCGTCGGGTCGCTTGTCAATATTTGCGACTATGCTCTATATTAACAACAAGAACATGTATAATCATGTAAGAACACATTGGATGGTCAGTCCTATCAACTTTATCTTCGGTTTGAAGCATGCCAAATACCTTATTGTTGCTTTCCATTGCACCAAATGACTCCAAAGTAGCAAAATATAGACTTCAAGGAAGCTCAAATGTAACTCACAATTCGTAACTGCGATGGGACAATGGACTATGTGAACGGCTTTGAAATAATAATAAAGTGACTCACAATTCGTAACTCGGATGGCACAATGGACTATGTGAATGTAACATAATAAAGTTTGAAATAACACACTTGTTTTTGGATGAGAGAGAAATTAAAGATGCATTCTTATATATGCATGCATGTGTGTGTGCCTATAGATCTTTGTTTGTACACATTTACATCCATATTACTTTCTGTGTGTGTCTATATGTATGTATGTATGTTTTTGTTTGCATGTATGTATTGTGTGTATCTATCTTGCATCCGTCCATTTTCATTTAATCGTTCTTCATGGTCATCGACTGTCATTTATTTTGCGACCGTCGATTTTGCATGTAATCGTTCTTCGCGGTCGATCGAATTGGGATTATGGACCCGCTCTACATTTGTCTAGGCCTTGAGGTGGCGTTGCTGGGTTTCCCGATCGTTGATCGTTCTTATGTCATTCTGAACCATCGATTCAGGTCGGGAGATTGGAAAGCGCGAGGGTAGCATATTTTACAAGAAGTTTCACGACGACACCTTGTCCTATAAAGACCGCCATGATCTAGCAGATAATCATCGTGAGATTTCTTCAGCACAGCTTCTTGGCGAATATAGACGAAGGACATGGCTATGCGTGTAGCAGCAAATATCTTTACTGAACGCAATATTCTGCAGTCGCCTTTTACTGACCAAAGCCATGCCGTATTTTATCGTTCCACAAATGCCTTGCCATCGACATAGTTGCGGGTGAATTCATTTCGTCCTCGGAAACTCCTCATTCTCACTTCTGCCCGCGATATGGCAGATGGAACATGCTCTTCTCGGATACTTCCATCTACCGAGCGTACTAGCTTGAAGAAGGAGCTTGCTGAGCTCAAGTTGTTGGTGAAGAAGAAGGAGAAGGAATTGAAAGCTGCCAAGAAGGAAGAGAAGAAGAAAATGAAGGTGGGGCTTAAAGAGCGGAAGAAACTGCTGAAGGCTAGCAAGGATTGCGAATCTTCCAAATCACTCCAAAGTAGCAATATATGGATTCAAGGAAGCCCAAATGCAACTCACAGTCTGTAACGCAGTTGGCAGAATGGACTATGCAATAGCTTTGAAAGGGGAGACTCGAGGAACACATAGGTGTAACATAATAAAGTTTGAAATAACACACCTGTTTTTGGATGAGAGAGAAATTAAAGATGCATTCTTATATTTGCATGCATGTGTGTGTGCCTATAGATCTTTGTTTGTACACATTTACTTCCATATTACTTTCTGTGTGTGTATTTATGTATGTATTTTTTTGCATGTATGTATTGTATACATTTATCTTGCGACCATGGATTTTCATTTAATCGTTCTTCACGATCATCGAGTGTCATTTATTTTGTGACCGCGGATTTTCATGTAATCAATTTGCAATTCTCCTACATGGAAGGCCACCCCATTGTCTTGTGAGATATGAATGAGAACTTTTGCGGATAGAGTCCGTACCACAAGGAGAGTAACCATGTATGACTCCTGGCCATGAAGATGAGAATTGCTTTGGAAAACTCTCGCAAGGCTCTGAAGTTAGCTCAAGTATCTCTAGAGGAGGCCAATATAAAGTACATTACTACTACAAAGAGGAATCTTAGTATCATCTCGTTTTTAGGAAAAATTAAATGAAGGACGGGAATTGTTGTTGGGTGTTGAGAGAGCCAATCACTAATCACACACTTTTCACATTCCTTCATATAGCTAGAAATGGAAGTGTTAAAGAAGGAATTGTGGTGGGAGAGTGTTTAGAATAATAGTCAAAGTAGAAACATGGGAAGTTCTCAAGGTCATAGTCTCCTTCCTCAGCTCTTGCAATAGTTGTGGAAGGGAGGCCACTAACGAGGTGTCTGTCGACAAATATGGGTTAAAGAATCCTTCATGACATGGCCCATGCATGTCAAAAGGTGTAGAAGTTGTCATCTTAGAAGTCATTGTGTCTTCCACTGATTTAACTAGATGGTTGAAGTTGATGGGTTGTGGGAACGTCCCCATCACAAAGGATAAGGTGGAGTGGCTGAGAAATGCAAGGATGTGGGCTACGCTATATGTGGAAAGCTCTTCTTTTCTATATGCAAGCTTCATTAATGAGTGATATGTCATAATAATAAGAGAAGATGTTCTTTTATATTTCAAAATTCTTATAAAAATAAAAGGCCCCCTAGTAAGTAAAATAATAAGTTTCTAGGATTTGCTATTTTGACACAACCGAAAAAATCCTTGCCATCAAAAAATTATTTACTTTCACTAGCAAGTCAGAGTTTTTTTTTTCATAAAGATATGCTTATAGGAAGTACTGACATTCCAATCATGGTGCTCATGGGGATGATGACAAATCAAAGAGAATTAACTAGTAATCCAACCACCTACCTAATGAAACACTAGGTTCCATGCAATAGCCAAAGCACTCTGACTATGAGTCAGAATATGCATAGTATCATCAATCTCTATGCTCAACCAAGATATACATGAGTCTCCAAGGAATAAGCAATTACCACTAGTGGATATGCAAGTATCATAACAACCAGGCCAATCACTATCTATAAAAGCATGCAAGCATGGCTGAATATCTCTACCATAAAAGAGACCTAAGCTCAAAGTGCCTTTGGGCTCTAATTCCGTAGCAAATCAGAGTTTATCTTCATATAGATATGCCTATAGGAAGGGAAATTCCAATAATGGTGCTCATGGGGATGATGATGAAGAGAATTAACTAGTAATCCAATCACCTACCTACATAGAAGAGACATCTCAAAAGCGAGAATGTATCTATGTTTTGCAACCACCAACTTGTATATAGTCCCCTTGCTTGCATATAGTCCCCTTGCAGGTTCCTCTTGCTAATAGGTCCCATACCACTACATGAAGGAGGGTAAGAAGCATGTCAATCTCTGCCATCCTAGCTCCATGAGTTTGGATGGTTTTATGCATGTAACCTTATCTTCTATATATGTGCAGGGAGCTTCTATAATACCAATGTTAGATCTTCCAAGAACATTTTTGGGAGATAGGAAAAGTCATAATACATACCAAAAACAAGGAGTACATATTAGACTCACTTTTTCCATAAATCCATAGGGGATCAGCTCTAAAGCTAGAAGTTTTTAGCACAACGGGGAGCTATCTTCAAGCTGTTGGTGGTCCATACCACTAGCCCCTATGGGTGATTAGGCTCTTCCATGTGAGCTCAAGAGTAGATTAATGGAAAATGCCAGTAATGGAAAATGAGAGTCCTTGACTCCTATTTATAGGACTCAAATGAAATATTCTAATTCACACTGAACATGCTAGCTCCAATACACACTAGTTGGAGAGCGTGTTTGTGGATACATAATGCAAGATCATCAAAACCCTACTATATCGTGGTCATTCATATATGTGTCTAAACGTACAATTACTTTCTCCTCGTCAAGTTTTGTGGAAGGTTCGTCTCAGTCAAAGACACTGGCTTGTAGGTTTCTCTTGAGGCCTACAGGGTCATTCTAGAAGCCTGGTAGTTTGGATTGCATGTAATTATTTCTTCAATACATGCAAAACAATATTCACAACTTCTTCAACACATGCAAACAACGTTTTCGCAACGTCTTGAGTATATACAACCAACATAGTGGCATTTACCAAGGATATATACCTTTAGATTAAGGCATTTACCAAGGATAAATCCCTTCAAGAAAGAGATTTTTCCACATATGATCCAACCCAAAAAAAGAGGGCCTTGGTAGCTTTTGTGCGCTTAGGATAATTGGGAAGAAATTATTTATTTCTTTTGGAATGGATTTCCTCAATACCAAACTTTATGATGAGAAACATGAGGTAACATTTATTAGCTATGTTGCATTATGGTGAGATCATGAGAGAGATTGTATAGATGGGGAAACATTTACCTAATTGTTGATGTTGAAAACATGTTTATTGCTACAAATCATTCACGGTTTTTCCCCATGATTCAAGGGCATCTTATGCAAACTCCCAAACGAAGAAGCATGGAAAGGCCAAAGGATATGAGTTGGGGAGAAATTTCTGCTCTTTGACCACATATTGTACCAAAACACACCCACCAATTTGAAAGTTACAACAATATTTACTGAAGTATATGTGAAGTAATTCAACCCTATAGATTTGATAAATAGTACAATTATACGATATAAGTGGAGAAATTTTGTTGCTTAGTTCACGACCTCAAAGAGAAAGGCTACCTTGATGATCATATACATAAGTGGAGGATTTGCAATCAATCACGTTGAAGAACACTTTGACTAATGAACAGTTCATGGATCGCACATCCCGTGCATGGAAGACCACACCATTGTCTTGTGGAAAATCAAAGAGGAATTTTGTTGATAGAGTCCCTACAACAAGGGGAGCAATCATGTATGACTCTTGTTTCCATGAAGTTGACAATTTCTTTCGAAAACTCTTGCAAGGTTCTAAAGTTTGCATAGTCTATGAGCTTATACATCCCACAACTTAAAGCGCTAGAAGCAATGATAACATCATCATTTGAGAGATCATGAAAATATTGCTTTGATAGACATGTTCACAAGGTGTCTCAATTTTGGGTAGAGAGGAAACCAATTTTTATTTCTTTAGGTGAAGCAAACTAGTGAAATGCAGATGGCCAAAGTGTGCATGTCAGAGCTTCACATCTAACATAGATTAAGAATCATAATCTACACACAATGAATCATTCAAAAAGTTTGCATAGTCTATGAGCTTAGATAGACCACAACATAAAGTGTCAGAAGCAATGATAGCATCATCATTTGAGAGAAAATGAATTGTACATCTATCATCAATAAATTTTACTATCAAGCCAATCTTCTCTAATGCTGAAACTTACAACACATTTTTTTATCCATGGCAATGATAGCATCATCATTTGCGAGATCATGAAAACATTGCTTTCATAGACATGTTCACAAGGTGCCTCAAGTTTGGGTAGAGAGGAAACCAATTTTTATTTCTTTAGGTGAAGCAAACTAGTGAAATGCATTTTGCCAAAGTGTGCATGTCAAAGTTTCATCTAACATAGACTGAGAATCATAATCTACACACAATGAATCATTCAGAAAGTTTGCATAGTTTATGAGCTTATATATACCACAACATAAAGTGTCTGAAGCAATGATAGCATCATCATTTGAGAGATAATGAATTGTACATCTATCATCAATAAATTTTACTATCAAGCCAATCTTCTCTAATGCTGAAACTTAAGACACATTTTTTTATCCATGACATATACGAATCTGAAAATGTGAAAGGACTACCATGAGTAGTAGTCACAGTGATCTTACCAACTCCCATTATATGATAGGAGGCATTCTTAGGATGTTGTGGTGGAGATTCAAAGAGGAGGTCCACAAATGGGATGAATACAACCAAATCTAGACTCAATGGACGTAAGCATAATGAAATTGGAATGAGTAAATGTGACATTTTTGTAGGTAAAATGGGCATGCAACGAATAAGAGAGATGGATGATCTCAACTTGTTCTTGGTCGATGATCTCTTGCCATTGTGATTCCATCAAATAGTCATCACTGCTTGAACTATCTGTTTGTGTATGATCCGAAACATTTGTGTGGTATGTCTAAAATCACTTTTATGTGCGTGCAAACTAATTAAGAAATTGGAAATGTTCATGCAAATATGTAGGCTAATGCAAAGCATTTATATGTGTATACACGCAAGAGCGTGAGCCTATTTGAAACCAAGATGTGAAAATATCGCATGAAAAAGTATATTATCATGCATGACTACAAGGAGAGGATTCCTTTTAATTTTCTTGGCTTTTTTCGCAAAGGATATCGTGGAGCCATAGAGGGCGGTACGAAGAGAAGGAAGCATCGAGGAGGCGATGGATTCTTTCTTAGGAATTATCTATCGCTCTTTTTGAGATGGGGGAGATACAACCATAAAAAAAAAAACGGGGGCATTTACGTAAAGATTTTGGGAAGGCAGACTTGTGCTTGGAGAGATAGGATCCTTAACTCTACTGCGAAAAAGCCTGAGTGACAGGAGTTCGAGAGAAGTTTAATAACTTGATTCAGAGATCTCTTATGTAGCAAAAAGGAAGTTTCGATGGCTTCTGGGGAGGACTCTATGGATTAACAAGGGTGTAGATCGAATACATAATCGATCGGCATTGCACGAACCTACTCATTTGAGCCTCCACTTGATTGACCTTTGGACGATAACGCTACAGCCGAGTGTGAAGCCTCTTGAAAACCTCTTGAAAACCTGGGATGTGGGAATTCACACTGATAGGAGATCACCTGTGTGCAGAGGATGACATTTTGTGCTCCAATTCTGACAGCGAAAGAGTCCACAGCATAGAGCTCTAAATTTGTTGCCACTCTATCAATTCTGTATGGATTGCACGTTAAATCGGCGAAGCTTTTGTAACATATTTTATTGCATTCTACAGTGTTTCAAAGGTTCATGCAGTCTTCTTTTTTGGGTTGCATTCTGAATTGTGATAGGAGGATGACATTCACAGTGTGGGAATTCACAGTGATAGGAGGATGTGAGATCACCTGTGTGCAGAGGATGACATTTTGTGCTCTAATTCTGACAGCGAAAGAGTCCACAGCATAGCACGTTAAATCGGCGAAGCTTTTGTAACATATGTTATTGCATTCTACAGTGTTTCAAAGGTTCATGCAGTCTTCTTTGTTGGGTTTCATTTTGAATTGTGTGTCAATCATGTCTCTGAATTTTCGCTAAATACGTTGTTTACTGTAGTGTTGAAACTTTGCACAATGATTCGAGATTTCCTATGCACTTTGAAAACACACAAAGAAGAAGTGAAAGTAGATTATTAAATCTGGACAAGAACATGCTCGTAGACATTATAGCACATAAATAATTTATATTTCATGGCCTCTAAGTATGGAACATTGTATGAATATGGCGACCTTTTCAAAAAAATCAAAAAGCATAGCTAGATGATGTAAGTTCTACTCAGAGAGGCGACTCGAAGATTGCGTGAGTAATTTGTAGAACTGATGAAAAAACTTGGCAGAAATGCAACCCATGTTTTGAGCAGAAACATATAATTATCAAACGATCATATCGGACCTTATAAGAAAACATAGTTTTGATTTCTCAGAGTTTGAATTTATTGGCCTTTCCAAGTAGAAAATCATTTCCTGTCTTTTGCATTGAAGAAAAATAATGAACGTCGTGTAACTTGAAAGAAAAACACACTGCTTTTCGTTCATGTTTTTTGGAATATGGTCGCAAACCTGCACATGAGGAACTGTAAGCATTTCAAATAGATTTTGCTGCTGTTTGCTACCAATGGAGCGCTAAAAGTCTGCATAAGTGATCAAACTTCTCATGATTTTGCTTTAATGTAAATCTACAAAAACAATACGTATGCACTAAATTGTATGTACCGCATACACTGGTATACGTGAAAACAAAAAAGCTAAATTATTCCCTCAAATTAAAGTGAATATGTTTTAGTGATAAGATGTAGATACATTTGGTACTATTCCGGCTTGTTCATGCGCTTTCAATGAGTAGAATGAAAGCTATTGAAAAATTTCCCAATGTTAATATCATCGACACCTACAAAACAGTTTTCCAATATTGAAAGACAAGGCTGCCTCTTAGTTGAATCATAGCATTGTGTAGACACTAAGAGAATCCTATCATCTCTAGACCGTCGTACAATCATCCAAAGCCAATCTCGCATTCTTGATTTCTCCCTCCTTTCAAGAACCTCACGACATACCTCGTGAACAGGACATGAAAAGAGGTGAGTGTAGAGGCTTCGAGCTTCACAGTGCAAGGCTTATCAATTAGTGCAACTTGAAAAGTTCTTATCATTTGACTATTTATGGTTGACGCTACAATTTCCCAGATGTACATTGTAACTCAGCTCTTGCGCTTCCAGCACGACGAAAAAAGATGAAGTACCATTCGAGCTGCATTACACGAACAAGTTCTTAAAAGGATTGGTTACTTCGATGGTAAAAATACCATGTGATTCTGTAAAGAATAGGAGCTAGAAGCTTGATACCTTGCAACCGGTCTTAGTCTCTTAAATGATACACAACTTATTGAAAACTTTGTATATGTGTCAAAGTTGCACTTACATTATCGGTTAACAATGGAGGCCCAGACGAGATGGCCACAATACAAATTGGCTTTAATAAAAATGTTTGCTCTCGAGGACATTGATAAGGTGACTCGAGTAATGTTCTTAAAGTGGATTCAAAAATCAAAAGACCAAACCATTCTGGATACAAAAAGGAAATTTGACCGATAGTACAATGACCTAACAAAACATGATAGGAGAGCAATGGAACATGAAAGGGTTTCATTGTTTTTACAAGCGATAGATATTAAGGCCCGAGAGGAACTTCTCCCATAATTGCAAGATATGGAGATAGATTCCGGGCTTATAGAGGATTGGGATGAGATAGAAGCAGCAGTAAAGAGGTATGTAGAAAAGAAAAGAGCTATGCCAAAGTTCATGCAAGATTGGCAGGAGAACTTACAAGAAAAGCAAATACACGTGCCACATCAGCCTGCCCAAAATGCTTAGGTTAATCAAACAACTGGAAAGGGGTTTGTGCCTCCCAACATCATGGAAGAGATGTTTAAAAGGTTTAGTGATTTGATGATCGAGAGTGTTAGGCAAATGATGGAATCCCAATCTCTACAAACGACTAAAAAAAAAAGCTCCAAAAGCTCCTGAAATTAAAAGATGCATCTGGTGTGACTCTTTGGAGCACAACAAATACTCGTGTGAGAGCTTTTAAGAAGCATTGGCTAAAATCTAGTTTTCGTAAAGGAGAAGATGATTTATGACGAAAAAATTGGAGAGAAGGTAAATATTAAATTTGGTCAAGGATACATGAGAGTGTTCTACCCTGGCACTTCTGGTAATGTTGTTTCAACATCTCATACATCTATATATGCTTGTCAAGTAAGTGATGAAAATAGTGACCCAAAATCATGGTCTAAAGTGATAAAGTCCTTGGATCGGGGAAATATGCATCATGAAATCTTAAAGTCACCAAACAATGAGATCGGAGGTGTAATCGGATGGAACAATCCTCTAGATACCCTCTCAAATGTTACTTATTTATGCTGTTTAGTGGAGCATGAGGCGATAATGGAAGAAAAATGAGGGAGAACTCTTATTCCGTTGACCATTCTTTTCCTTGTTCTTGCTCCTGCCACATTGCTGATTCTTTCCTTGGTAAGAATCACGAACATTGTATGCATCTTCACTCTGAGTGCCAACCATAGATTTTTTGTGAATCTCCTCACTCAAGAGTGCTCCACATATGTCATCATAGATAATTTTACCACCAGGTGCACTATTGCTTATAGTTGTGCAAAATGTATCCCATGATGATGGCAAGGTGCATAACAACAATATTGCTTTCATTTCATTATCCATATCCATTTTTTGAGCCTATAACTGGGAGAATATAGCATCAAACTCATTTAGATGAGCAGCAACACTATCTGTGTCCTTCATGCAAAGTTCATATAATATTCTCATGAGATACACTTTATTTGATGTCGTCTCTTTCTCATAGGTATTGCATAACTTCTTCCAAAGCTCCTTTGCACTTTCAGACTCTAATACTGTAAAGTAAACATTACCTGCCAAGTGCAAGCAAATGGTAGACCTGGCCATTTCATCTAGCTCATCCCAATCATCTTCATCCATGTCAAGAGGCTTCTTTGAAATCCCATTTAACAGGTTCCATTGCCTCCTTTGAATCAGCACATCTTTAATCTGATTCTTCCATAGAGCAAAGTTTGTGCCATCAAATTTTTAGATCTCAAAATGGTCTTTGCCTTGCAAGTTATAGTTCCTCCTCGGAACACTGGCACTAGACCCTCATCCACCAGATGTGCCTAGGACCTTTGATGCCATGATGGTAGCGAGTTGAATAGAAGTATAATGGAGCTAGAAGAGTCCAAACACCAACAAATAAGTGTATCAAGGAGTAATCAACCACTGTATAGTTGACTAAACCAGAAATCTCGAAACATTTTGCCAAAGTATCCTCTACAAAATGAGCATATGACCAGTGTCAAAATATCATAAAACTGCAAGTAATGACATGTTTACCTGCATAGTCAATCACTGACTCCACTGCATATAACCAGTTACCCAATAGAAGCCAACTAGGCTTATCGAGCACCTATGAACAACTATCATACGTCTCCTATGGAGAGGTTGGGTAAGTCTTCCACCTGCATCAGTGAAGAGATCCCGATATCTGAGTGTCTCCCAGTTAAGAAAACCTCACGACGACCCTCTTTTTCAAACATAAAAGGCTTTATGCAAAAGCGTAACTACTATATCAATGACCACATGGACGTACATAAGCCATATCCACAGAAGCCTACATAGTGTGTATGTGCTCAATATATGTACTAAAATAACACTAAAAGGGTGAATGCACAGCCAAAAAACTATCCAACAACACCTGTAAGTGTCTATCAAATCTGATGTTTTAGGCTAACAAAAAACCAATTTGTAGCGGCAGCTCCCACCAAAACTGAAAAGCTTTCGAGAAACCTGTTGAAAGTAAAGAATGAAGACTTGAGGCACCAAAACATGTTCAAGGTAATGTCAACCTTAGTCTTTCCCCTTCTTCAAACACCACAAGAGTGTAGCTTAGTGGTAAGAGATTTCCACGGTTAAGCGAGCTCTAGGGGGAACAGTACTGGGATAGGTGACCTCCTGGGAAGTACCGGGAACCTCTATCTTCCTTGATCATTGAGGTCCTCCCTCACGCGTAGTCAATGGTGTCAATGGTGACTTCGATAACTTCGGTGACTCGGATGAGAAGGTATGCCAAGGTCTATGCCTTGGTCACCGCCTTAGTCGTAAGCCTTGGAGAAATCTAAGGGGGGTGCTCGCTTTGCTCCCACAAAAGGAACAAAGCTTTTTGTGTCAAACTGCTCTAATACCACTGAAGGGATTCAATGGCAATGCACCACAGTGTGCTCTCCTTCTCGAGAGCTCCACGACAATATGCTCGGAGTAGAAAACCAAGCTCCTAAGGCCGCACACAGTACTCTGCACAGAAGCTACAGAATACATAGAAAAACACAGTACACAGGGTGTATGAAGATAGACTTATTAGGTCTTATAAATGTGGTCAAAATTTTAGTCTCACTGACCAGGCCACTATATGTTTTATTAAAGAACATATACAAAGAAGTGTCTGGTGGCCATTTGGCCTTTCACATGGACACTAATGGTAACACTTTCCTTTAACTATACATCGTGCCATTTCAAGAAGTGTTCTATTTTTCCACTTGGCAACACCATTTTGTTTAGGTGTATATGACACCATACATTGGTGTGAAATACCTCTTCCATGAAGAAAAGCATTAGACTCATGTGACATGTATTCACCACCATGATCCCTGCGTAGAGTCAAAATCTTTTGTGAATAAACATTTTCAGCCGTTGCTAAAACTTCTTTGAAGTAAGAAAATAGCTAATTCTTTGCTTTCATAGCATACATCCATCTATGGTGAGTAGCATCATCAATGAACGTAACAAAATATACCTGCTTCCCAAAAGATGGAGTCTTAACGGGACCACATACATCACTATGAACAAGCTGCAATTTCCTTGTAGTGTGTGTGTGACTATCGAAAAAAAGCACGATGCATTTGTCCAAGAATGCAACCTTTACATGCATGATTTTCAATGGACTCATGTGTAGGAAAACCAATAGACATGACCTTCTTTTACAAGTAAATCAAACTATTGAAGTTCAAGTGATCATAACTAGCATGCCAAAGCTCCATTTCAGCCATGGGAGAAGTATGAGCAACCAAGGCATTCGAGGTAGCCCTCATGTATGTATCCATGTGATATAAACAATTACATAATGTACCAGACATCACAGTAACATCACCATTGCTAAAATCATGAACCATACACTTATCATCAACAAAGTGTACATGAAATCTAGCTTTGGCAATCAACGGAACTAAAATTAAGTTCATCTTGATACCAGACACATACAATGCATTACTTTTCAAGAGAATCACACCTCCATTTGCATCCTGAAGCTCAATTTCTCCTACTCCAATTATAGGATAAGAAGCATTGTTTGCACACACCACATGTCTTCCTTTGGGTGCATCTTTCAAAGATGCAAAAATCTGTTGCATGATGTTTGTGCTTTGAAGCACCTCTTCAAAGAACCAATCCAAACAAGTCTAACTCACAATCATACATTTAGAATGCAAAGATGCATCATAATGAAATCTAACAACACATGCCCAAAAATCTTGAGCCATGTTAGCTTCATCATTCTTTACATTTGCTGAATTTTCAGCAATAGACATGCCTGATTCCATCTTCTTTTGATTAAGCTTAGCAAACTTTGTACACTCATCAATAGTATGAGCAACCTTTTGGAAATATTTGCATCTCTTCTTCTTTTGCAAATCAGCATCATTAGAGGAATGAGTGGAAGATGAAGGTTAAGGCTTTGGTTTTCATGAACCCAAAGCTAAACCATAGTTGCTTTTCCCCTTGTGAGATAGAAAGTGCTTGTGTTCTCTCAATCAAACAACTCCTTTTCACTCTATGCTCTTCTTGCAAAAGAAGAGACACAACTTTATCAAATGCATACATATTAGGATTCCCTTTTGCAACCAAATGGAGTCTCGTGGCAAAGCTTTGAAAAGATTTCGATAATCCTTTCAACAATGTAGAAATGAGTGATGCATCCAGAATAATCTCATCTATGTTTTCAATGGCTCTTTCAAGTCATTGATGTTTCTAACATACACATCCATTGACTCATTTTCAGCCATACATACATCCTCAAGTTGCTTTCTCAATTATGCAACACGTGCTTCATTTCGCACGGCATACAAAGAAGCAAGAGTGTCCCATGCCTGTCTTGATGTACAACATGACCAAATGTGTGGAACTATATGACGCTTCACAGAAAGCGCAATCAATGCATGAGCTTGAGAAAATTTTTCAACCCATCTAAGCTACTCCTATGTAGGTGGAGAAGGAGAAACCACTATACTTGAAGAGAAGCTCCATCTCTGATAGTAGATTGTGAAGTAGAAGCACCTGTGGGTCTTCGATCTACATCTGCCACTATGTTCCTAAGTTGTTTTGCAACAACAACATGCATCATCATGTAAGACCACATTGGAGAGTTTATCCCATCAAGCTTACCTTCAGCTTGAAGCATGCCAAACATGTCATTGCTGTCTGCCATTCCACTAAGGAACAAGAATGTGACAAAATCTTTACTTCGACGAAAGCTGAAATGAATGTTGAAATTTCAGCTCACAAATTGTTAGTATGATGGCAAATTTGACTGCATGAATGGCTTCAAAATGGGGATAAAACCTAGTGCGACTTGTGGAAATGTTTCTTTGCTATTGAAGTTCATTGTTCAATGCTTTGAAGTCGATTTGCACTCTTAAAAGTGTGCACCCCATGACGTGAAAAAAAAAAAACTTAAGAAGGATCTAAACCTGCTCTGTTACTAGTTTTGGGTGTGTGTAGAAGTGCGAGAAACACAGAAGAAGCACACACGAGGAGCACAAATGCAGCAAGATGCACAGAGAAGATGGATGGCTGGAATAGCACTCTCTATTGATGATGAATTGAACTGAAGTAAGATCTGAATAATATCCCTAAGTACAAAGTACCACCACATATGAGTGAATTATTTATGTGGTAACATGGGGAAAGAACCTCTAGCCAGCACTAGAGTAAAAAGTGCCCATGTATAGGGAAAAGCCAGCACTAGAGTGGTGTGAACAATGCACTAGATCAAGTGATGACCTACTTTGGTACCTATTGGTGGAGTTTGAGGTTTGTAGAAGTACAATAAAAACACAAGGAAGAAGAAGAAGAAACTTAGAGCACAACACAATACAAAATGTGTTAAAAAGTGAATATACAAAGATAAGTGACTCGTGATTGTTATAAGCATATATACAAGCCTAGGGTGAAAAAGATCCTAAAGAGGGAAAAAACCTTCCTTGATGGTCCTAATTGTGCTCACATGCATCCTTAACAAAATATATAAATAAACCTAATCTAGAAATGAATTACTGATCTTTGAAATCCAATTCGAAGGTTTTATGAAGCAGGTAAGAAGAACTAAAACTCTGCATAATGGATTCAAACATCTAAGACACTAAAACTAATTTGAGTCAAACCCAATGAGATTTAAATCTTTAAGTCTTCATAGATCCATTCAAATCAAGGTTTAGAAGTATTATATCTATATTTCGGAGGCATAGAATAGATTCTCATGAAGGTTTGCTATCTCAATTTAGACCATCATAAAGCCATCAAACATCTTTATACTACTCAACATGATTTTGTCGAGCCACTAAATCTTTACATCTATTATTGATATTTTTCCTTTACTTAAATGCAATAATGCTTCAAATCTCTTAATTTAATACCTAGAATACAAATCTAGTGTATAAATTTGAGTCATTAGATTGATTCACCTAGTTGTACTACAAGGTGCTTATGTCTTGGACTAACTTAGTCTAGTGTACCTTTCTTGAAGGATCTTCCTAGTTTCTTTTCTCTTGTAGAAATAAGTAAACTAATATTTGGTTGATATCTCTCTTAAAGTCTAGAAGCTCACCTAACTATAGAGTACCTTTTGCTCAAATCATTTATACAAGAATTCCACCTTGTCAATATCTTTTGTGATCTTGAACAGATCCTATTTTTCAATAACTTTATCATCTTTTCTTAACATCCAAAAGATGTTCCTTTACCCCCATCACCTTCATCCATGATTCTATTCATGGATTCATATTTACCAGTTGTAACTTTTGGTACTTTCTCCCCACCCCCTTTGAAGAGATTTTACCCTAAAAAGATATAAAATATACAACTTCATTCATAGCTATAGACTCCAATACTATTACTCACACATGTGATATATGAAATGACCTCTTGTGCTAACATATTTACAAACTTTACTCCATTTTCGAGAAAGATCATGAATTCCCAAAGTAAAAACTCATATTATTTGTGCTATGAGAAGTGCTTTTAGGTTTTATGGATTATCCTAACATAAGAGTATGAACTATGAGGAATTTCTAAAGGTAATCCTATCATGAAAAAAAGAACTCTTTCCATTTCATATATGTACCTTAATAATTGTAACTTCCTTCCACTAGGAATCACTTCATCTCCTAAAGAAAGCCTACCTTGGCTCATCTTGAGATGAAAATCTCTTGATTGAATGAAATGTTAACATAACTAAATCACTCTTATAAAGAGTATATTTACAAAGCTTCATCCTATGTACCATTCGTGTTGCTGAAAGTGAATGTAATTTGAGCTTTTTATACTCTATTTATATCTAAGATCCATTGTTGATATTGTGCTATCTAGAGGAAAGGAGTACGATGAGATGATAGGTTGGATAAGCCTCTCATCTGTCCTTTGCACACTAATATACACTAGGTGTCTTTAGGGATAATGTGGTGACCCTCTCATGTGATTCAAGGGGATCAGAGAGCTACATGTGATAAGAGAAACATTAGGAATGAAAAATAGGGAACGTAAATGAATAATAATAAAAATAAAATGAAGAATATGAACTAAAAATAAAGTATATATACAATCCATCAAGCTTATCTTCAATTTAAATCACCAAAAAAGTCATTCTTGCTTTCCATTGCACCAAAGAAATCAAAATTAGCAAAATATGGACTTCAAAGAACCTAAAATGCAATTCAAAATTCGAACTCTGCTGACAAAATTGACTTCAAAAATGGATTTGAAAGGGGGGACTCAAGGGATACATAAGTGTAACATATTAAAGTTAGAAATAACACACTTGATTTTGGATGAGAGAGAACTTGAAGGTGCATTTTTCTATATCCAATGCATGTGTGTGTGCGCCTATATATCTGTTGGTATATTTAGGTAGTGATGTGTGCGAACACTCTAGGACCACTCGAGCACTTTTTTCCCCTTTAGGAGGTTTTTTGTACCCGGTTTGTCTATACACTTATTGCCCTAATGGGCTGCTTATCCTTGTACATTCTAGTGGTAATACATTCAGTATTGTGTGTTGTGCTCCAAGCTTCTTCTTCTTCCTTGTGCTGCTCATGTGCTTCCATAGACGTCTAACTCCAACAAGTGGTATCAGAGCAGGTCTTCGCTTAATCTAGGATGTTGTTTACACCTCTCTGGTTCTAGTCTCAGAATCGCACGAAATTTGGTAAGCATACTCAAGGTGTTTTAGAGATCAAAATAGCTTCAATTTGTAGTGTTGAAATCATGATCTAAGCTTGTTTCGACCTTCAAACGCACTATCGTAGCACTTTGTGCAGGCCATTTTGTATTTTTGTGCCAAAGGTATATACTAATTTTGGTTCGCTAGTATAAGCATCTCAAAATCTTCTATAGGTTTAGAAAAATTCATCTAGGCAATTCTGTTGAACTTTTTGAGATACACTCAATTTTCTGCATCAGGGTATTTTAGTCACCAGCCATGGCTTAAAGTAGTGATGTATTCCGTATGTGGGTTTTTGAGAATAAGTTGGATGGTACCAACTACACATTATGGGCTTATATGATGCATCATGTATTGGTCACAAAAGGACTATGGAATATTGTGCAAGGTGTTGAAAGACATCCTCTTACACCTGCGAATATAGGTACTATAAATATAGGTGCTGGAGCTGATGGAGATGGTGTCGAAGACGATGATATTCTGCAGATTCGTGTTTGTGTTGTTGTTTCTGTTGCACCTATTGTAGAGCGAATTTGTTGGGATGGAAGAGATGGTCAAGCAAATGCATTGATAGCTTTGCCTGTCAAACATGCCATTATTCCTCACATTCACTCTTACAAAACAGGTAAGGATGCTTGGGATATACTTACCACATTGTACCAAGCTAGGAATGAGGCTCGTGTTGCTTACCTCCAAAAACAATTGGAGACTGAGCACATGAATGAAGGTGATTCTATGGATAGTTTTCTCACAAAGATCAAGGATTTGAAAGAACAATTAATTTCTACTCTTCATTTGATGATAAAAGGCAATCCAAATGTCTTGTCATTTGAGGAGTTGGTCTTTGTTTTCTTGTAGGAAGACCTATCTAGGCAGAATAAGTCTTTTATGCGTGTTGCAGATCAAGCTTTCATGGCTAGTAAGACGCACAAAGGTAAATGGAGCTCTTCTACTAGTAAGTAGAAATCTAGAAATGATGCACATTCGAAGAAGGAAGACAAAGATGAGAAGAAATTAGAAAAGCAAAAATTGTCTTGCAAATATTGTAAAGCAAATGATCATGTAATCAAGAGCTGTCCAAAACTGGCTCCTAAAGAGGCAAAGAAGAAAGAGGCGAGAATGGTTGTTGCAGAGGCCTTTACACCAAAAACAGAGTCTACTAATATTGTGGTGGAAGAAGAAAGGACAATTACTACTGGTTAGAGTTTTGACTCATTTTCTCATGGGGAGCTGGTAAGATCATTTTGACTACTGTTGTTTGTAGTTCTTTCACTTTGTCAGATGCTTTGTTTGTGTCGGGGATCAAGAAAAATATTTTATTAGTTTCTGCATTAGCCAAGATTGGCTTAGTTGTGTCATTTATTGATGATAGATGTACAGTTCATGATCTCTCAAATGGTGACATCATTATTGCTTCTAGAATTTTATGTCATGGGCTATATAAGCTCATAGAATATGAAAGATCTGTAAATATTTGGCATGTGCAGTACATGATTCTCAAGCTATGTTAGATGCAAACCTTTGGCATGCATGCTTTGGTCAACTAAATTTTGCTAGTTTTCTACGCGTGGAGAAATTTGAAATCATGTCCTCTTTGCCGAAACTTGAGGCACACAATAAACATGTATGTGAACACTATTTTGTGCGATGCACGGTTCTTCCTTTCTAAAATATGGTTCTGTTCGGGCTACTCAGAAATTGCAGCTTGTACGTAGTGATGTCTGTGGTCCTATGGAGATAACTTTGTTTGGGAACTATGTCTACTTCATGACTTTGATTGATGGTTTTTCTAGGTATGCATGGGTATATCCATTGAAGGAAAAGTCCAAAGTGTTTATGTGCTTTAAGTAGTTTCTAGTTTTGGCTGAAAATCTATCACCATGTAAAATGGGTGCCTTGCATTCTGATCGAGGGAGGGAAGATATGTCTTCTGACTTTAATGCATTTCTAACTGAACATGGGATAAAACATCAATGTATAGTGTTGTATACACCTCAATAACATGGAGTTGATGAACAAAAGAATAGGTCACTCATGGAGATGGCGAGGTGTATGGTCAAGATTTAGGCTTTACCTCATAGTTTCTGGCTTGAGGCTGTTATGTGTGTAGCATATGTACTGAACAGGTGTCCCACTAAAGTGCTGTACTCTATCACTCCATATGAGGCTTGGCATGGTGGAAGGCCATCTGTTGCTCATCTCTTTGTTTTTGGTTGTCTGGCATCTGCATTAGTGCCTGAACAACATCGCAAAAAGCTAGATGATAAAGTAGTAAAATGTATTTTTGTTGGGGACATTTCTGAAAGCAAAGGCTGTTGTCTATATCATCCATTTAGTAAATGCATTTTGGTTAGCCGTGATGTTGTTTGTGTGGAAGATGCTATTCAGCCATTGCTTTCATGTACTAAGGAGACATCTGTTAGCTCCAAAGACATGTATGATACTTTGCTACATCTTTTTATTGGTGGACAGTCTAGTGCTGCTCCTAATGAGGCAACTTCTCAGCCTTTATAGGTTTTGTGTGATGATGTAGATCATTCCATTTTTGATGCAGATTTACTTGATGCACCTATTAATGAGTGACTTGATATTGAGCAAACAAAAACTATGCCAAAATGGCTGGTGTAGACCTTGCGTGACAGCAAATTAGATGCACCTCTATCATATCATACTCGGTCAAGCTATCATAGTGCCTCCACTAAGTTGGTATACAAGATGAACCCTAAACGTGATGGAACAGTTAATAGGCATAAAGTTAGGCTTGTTGCAAAGTGTTATGCATAGGAAAGAGGCATTTATTTTGATGAAACCTTTGCTCCTACTTGCCAAATGACTACTTTTCGTAGCATCTGTGCACTTGGAGCTTATCACGGTTGGAATGTACATCAGTTGGAAATTAAAAGAGCATTTTTGAATGGTGACTTGCATGAAAAAGTGTATGTTTTTCAGCCCCGTGGATTTTTGTAGAAAGGGCATGAAAACTAGGTGTGCAGATTAAAGAACACATTATATGGTTTAAAGCAAGCACCATGTGCTTGGTATGAAAAGATACATGCCTATCTGATTGCACATGGTTTTGAAAAACAATACAACTGAAAGCAACTTATATGTTAAGTGTGCTAATGATGTGCTTTTGATCATTGTGGTATATGTTGATCACATGTTGCTCAATGGTCTTCACGACATGCATATTGCTTATTTTAAGGTTGATTGCATGCCTCATTTGAGATGTCTGATTTGGGGAATTTGCATCACTATTTGGGCATTCAACTTATGCAAGTTGATGCTGGAATGGCTTTGTGTGAAACGAAATATAGTGACACATTTTTGCAGTGTTTTGGCCTTGAAGACTGTAAGCCTCTTGCCACTCCCCTATGGAGACAGGTTTATGATTGAGTCTTCATGATGCTGGAGATGCATTTGATGTTGTTCTATACCAGTAGGCTCTTGGATGCTTGATTTACTTATGCATTAATCGGCCAGATATTTAGTTTGTTGTCTCGCAGATGAGCAGGTTTATGCATGGCACGTGTCAAACATTGGCAGGTAGTTAAGTGCATCTTTCGCTACTTCGGTGGTACCTCGCTACTTGGATTGTTTCATCCCAAGGGGGGATCACTACAGCCAGATTTGCATGCTTTTTTTTATAGTGATTGTGCTAGTTGCTATTACACTCGTGTGTCCACTATTGGCTTTTGCTTCATGCTTTGTAGCTCATGTATATCTTGGTTGACCAAGAGGCAGCCTAGTGTGGTCACTTCTAGTTGTTAGGCTGCGTATAGGGAAGCTTTCACAGCGACTGTTGAGTGTGTGTGGCTCAAATGACTTATGGCTGATTTAAGTGTTGGTAAGTCTTCTGCCACTACCATCTTCACGGGTAGTCAGAGCCCATTGGCAGTCGCAAGGAACCCTATGTTCCATGCTCGCACTAAGCACATTGAGGTGCAGTGTCATTATGTGAGGAAGAGGTTCTCTGCTGGGGAGATCAACTTGGCATATGTGCCCATGCAGGAGAACATTGCACACTATTTCATGAAGGCTCTACCTAGGGAGAAGTTTGAAGATTTTCGCAAAGCTTTGGGCTTAATTCCTTTTATGGATTGATTCCACATAGCTTCTCACTTTCTTATACATGAGTGCCAGCTCCCTGTTCATTGCATCACTCTCAAGGGAGATTTGTTGATATATTTAGGTAGTGATGTGTGTGAACACTCTAGGACCACTGGGGCACGTTTTTCCCTGTTTAGGAGGTTTCTTTTCCCCCGGCTTGTATAAACACTTATTGCCCTAAGGGCTACTTATTCGTGTACATTGTGGTGGTAATACATTCAGTATTGTGTGTTGTGCTCCAAGCTTCTTCTTCTTCCTTTTGTTGTTCATGTGCATCCGCAAACGTCTAACTCCAACAATATGTTGTTTGTACACATTTACATACATATTACTTTCTCTCTATATATGCATGTATGTGTGTTTTTGTTTGCATGTATGTATTGTATGTATCTATGTGTGTGTGTGATAGAGAGAGAAGGCAAACTATAGATGGAAGAACAAATACAAGATATGGAGGAAGATGAGGAATAAAAAAAATCTTAAGCAATAGATAAATGAACCTATGAAGTATCCCTCCAGCGAGGTAAAAAATGAGAGTAGTTTGAGAGAAAGATTAGTTGCTAAAAATTAACCAATCAATGGGGAGGAACATGTCCATTCCTTCCGTGCCAAGTGCTCACATAAAAGAGTGGAATGGAAATTTGCTTCACAATTATTCACCATTTTTGTGAACAAATAGATGGTGGAACTATCAACCCTTTACCATTGTTCCACTAGAAATACAACATCTTTTAGTGCATATTCTACCAATTTTGTGCAAACCCAACCCTCAATCAGGCAGTCTATTTCTTGTGATATCGCTCCTGTGCAAGGAGTGGGTTGTCCCTCTAATGAAAGAGTGTCATTTGTTTTGTGACCATTGATTTTCATTTGGGCGTTTTTCAGGGCCTATCAAACTGCAGGCTGAAGAAGATGGAGATGTGCATCGAACAAGAACTTTTATTTTAATTTTGGTTTTTGTTGCTTGCACCTAGCACTTAATGTCCATTTGCATCTTTTGACTCCTTCAAATTTATGTTTTAGGACTATGAAACAAGAATGTGTGATACTCCATGTGGGATACTCAATTCACTTTCCCAAAAATATGAGTATATGTTGACATTAACCCATGATTTATCCTTTTCAATTACCCTTCTTGTGTGTTAGTATATCTGATGTGACTTTTTTTTAACCTTTCTCCTTACAAGCTCATAAAGTGGTCCTGAGTTACGGGTCACAAGTTTTCAGGCCCATGTTTGAGAATACGTTCATTCCTTGGAAAGGTCTTGAGAACACGGGTCATGTGCTGTGTCATGTGCCTATGTGCATGTGCCAGTGTTTATGCATATAAATATGTGGTCTTATTCTTTCCTCTGCTATAGCATGCAAGAATACTTGTGTGTGAGAGAGAGAGAGAGTGAGAGAGAGAGAGTGTGTGAGAGATAGAGAGAGAGAGATAGAGAGACCACATCATGCAAAAATACTTGTGTGTGTGTGTGAGAGAGAGAGAGAGTGAGAGAGAGAGTGTGAGAGAGAGAGAGAAAGAGAGACCAGTACCACCCCCTCCTCTCGGCTTCTATGGGCTACAAGTAACATGAGAGAGAGAGAGAGATAGAGAGAGAGAGAGGTGGGAGAGAGAGAGAGCCAGAGAGAGAATGATAGAGAGAGAGAGAGAGAAAGAGAGAGAAAGAAAGAGAATTTGTCTCCCCACTCTTCTCGACTATAGATGATGGAGGCTCCTTATCCTATTCATAGATGGATAGAAAGACATTATGAAAAATGGAGCCTCAGAGAGAAGAGAGAGACAGAGTGAAATACTTCATTCAAAATTTTTCGAATCTCATTGTATGGATAATGCTTAGAATAAACAATTAGGTCAATTTATCATGTAGGCAGAATTTTGGGATGATATTATCTCTCTAGACCTTATCCACATCATGTTTTTTGTTTCAAAATTGAACATGAAGATGAAAGAATTAGGAAAAATTATGAATGAGAGAAAGGTAGAGCATGCATAAGAGAATGAAAGTGTTTGTGTGAATTTTTAATGACTCATGGTTTAACTACCTTGTTTAGGGCTCTACATTTAGTTCACTATAAGAAAACACCTTGAATTTATTCTCTCTCTAGAATTTCTAAACTTGTAGGACTCACAAGTGATACTTGGAGGTAGATTCACACCTAGGGCATCTCTAAGACTACTGTGCAAATTTAAAAACTAAATACAAGTGCCTCTTACAAGCTAGCCTATGCTAATTCCTCACTATTTTTGAGTTATAGGGCTTGGAAAAGTGCAAGGGTTTTAGGTACTAAAAAAAGAGGACTTCTCTATTTCTATATGAATACGTGATTTTGATGCTTACATGTTGTCACGTCTAATTACTCATGTCTTCGGATATGTCTAATTGGTGCTTTTCTTCTATTTTTGAATAGGTACGGATAAAGAAAGCACTTTTACAAGTGCATGCTTTTTGTGAAAGGTTTGCAGAGAATCGGCTTTTTCTAAATTTTGTGAATCACACACTTCTTTGGGTATTATAAGAAGACTTGCACATCAAAGAGGATAAATCTGGTAATCAATGAATTACCTTGTGATTGAGAGAGAGAGAGAGTCAGTGTGACTAAGAGTGCAAGTTTGAATGAGACTATTACGAGTAAGGAGATAAGGAAGAGAACTCATACACACACGTGCTCACACTAAAAGAGGAGCGCACACACATATTGATGAAAGGAAGAATGATATTCTTCTTCTTCTTCTTCTATTACCTAAAAAAGGACATAAGAACAAGAATACAACAAGTGCAATCTATAAAGAATAATACATAATGGAAAATCCTAATGTCCGCAAATGAGTGAGATGCAAAGGAAACAAATGTGCCATCACTCTTGGTAGATAAATCTAGTAAAGCTCAATAAAGTATCCTTGATATATATCGGTGTGACCACTATGCATGTCAGAGAAATGAATAAATGATACATGTCATCCTGGATCATCCCATGTTGAGCTTGATATCTCAACACTCCCCCTCAAGCTCAAAATCATGTCCTCTAATCCAAGCATCTTCCACAACCTCTTCAGCTTCTGTGCTCCAAGTGTTTTAGTGAAAATATCAGCAACTAGCTCATCCGTTTTCACATAAACAAAATCAATATGACTTGCTAATATCTTCTCTCTGATGAAGTGATTATGTACCTCGATATGCTTTGCTCTAGCATGAAAAACAAGATTCCATGCTAATTGTATGGTAGTAAGATTATCACAATAGATGGTGATAGGTTTGCACTTCCATACCTAAATTTGCAAGTAGCATCTCTAGCCATGATGCTTCACATGCTGCCATTGCAGCACCTCTATACTGTGCCTTTGTATTCAACCAAGCAAGAGTGGGTTGCTTGTTACTACCCCATGTAATAGATGCACTCCCAAGTGGGATTAGAAAGCCACTAGTAGATCTCCTATCTAGAATGCTACCAACCCAATCTGCATTAGTGTATCCTTAAGCCGCAAATCTACACAAGCTTCAAAAAAAAATGTGTAATCCAAAGTAGCACTCACATATGTAGAGTGCACCTTAGAGCATCTAAATGTGGGTTCCTGGGAGCCTGCATAAATTGACTTTCAAGTCCAACAATGTAGCTTGGATCATGCCTTTTTATTATGAGATTTATCAAACTTCCCATAACATTCCTGTACATAGTAGCATTTTCCAATGCTTCACCTAATGTGGTATCCAGCTTCAAATTCTAGTCTAATGGCATGGAACTTGGCTTACAACTAGCCATACCATATTTTTGTAGAATATTCAAGTCATATTGCCTTTGCCAGATCCATATACCTATTTGTGTATGTATAAACTGAATGCCAAAGAAATAGTGTAGCACATCAGGATCTTTCATTTCAAATTCTTGCATAAGGAGTTAATTTACCTCTTTAATGCTTGCTTCATTGTCCCTTTCTGCAATCAATTCATCAACATAAATAACCATAATTGTGATGCCATCATCACCCTTCCTTGCATATAGTGAATGATTTGCATCACACATAGAAAACCCAATGGTGATTAAGTAGTCAGCAATCCTTGCATGCCAAGAACAAGGGGCTTTTCAAGCCCATGAAAGCCTTCTACAACCTAGAAACATATTCTGGCTGCTTTGAATGATCATTGCCTTGTGTCTAGTCCATATATACTTCTTCCTATAACTCACCATGTAGGAAAGAATTCTTTCCATCCATCTGATGCAAAGCCCATCATTTTGTTGTGCCTAATGCAGTAAGTGTTCTGACAGTAGACATTTTGGCTATGGGGGTGAATGTTTCCTTAAAATCAATGCCATATGTATGTGCATATCCTTTTGCTACGAATCGTGCTTTGTATATGCTTATGCTACAATCACCAATCTGCTTTACCTTTTAAACCCACTTGTAGCCTATGGATTTCTTTCCTTACGTCAATGGAACCAGCTTCCATGTATCGTTTCCATAAAGGACAACCATCTCCTCATCCATAGCTTTTTCCCAATCTACATTCCAATCGCATCTTCAAAACAAGACGGTTCAACATCTTGTATTACCTTGGTCATGTAGGCATAATGAAGAGCCATATAGTTGTCATACATCAATCATTTCACATGATTCTGCATCCTCCTAGATCTTCTTGGTCCTGGGTCACTTCTCCTTGTATCATCTACATGTGCCTTTCTAACTCCTAGAGTCTTCAAAGAAGGCAATCCAAGCTCCTCATCAACACTCTTCTTTGAACCGCTTGAGTCTCCATCAATGTTTTCAAAACCTGTAGATGTTTTACTACCACCAAAAGGATTTTCTTTACTTTTCTTTGTGGTAGCTAATGAAATTGCTAGACTAAAATTTCCACACAATCTTCCACTCCATGGACTTCAGTTGGAAATATTGCTTGGTGACACATCTAGTCCACTCAAAACTTGAGATTTTGCATTGGATTCTTCAACATTTTCTTTGTCATTTGGTTCAAGATCAAGTCCATTTTTGGCACCTGCATAAAAGCTTGACATTTCACCAAACACCACATCTCTTCTTACCTTCACTTGTCATGTCCGTGCGTTATAACATTTATACCCCTTTTGCTCAAGGGAGTATCCAATGAAGATAAGTTTTTCTACTTTTGGAACAAGCTTCATCCTCAACTCATCTAGAACATGTACATATTCAATACAACCAAATACTTTTATATGTGATAAGATTGGCTTTTTACCTGTAAACTTCTCTTTAGGTGTAACTTGATGCACAACAGTATTCAGAGTTTTGTTCATGATGTATACAACAATATGCACAGTTTTTGCCCAATAAAAATGAGGCATATTTTTCTCATCCATCAAAGCTCTAGCTATTTCTATAATATGTCTTTTCTGTGCGTTCAGCAACACCATTCTGTTGTGGTTTGTACGTGCATGAAAATTGATGTCAAATTTCATGACTTTTAAGAAATTTGTTGAACTCATTTGACATGTATTCACCTCCTCGGTTAGACCTTAATATCTGAATATACTGCCCTGTCTACTTTCCGCCATAGCCTTAAAAGTCTGGAAGTGAGTGAACACCTCACTCTTCTCCTTCATGAAATATGCACATACCTTCCATGTATGTTCATCAATGAAAGTAACAAAAAACCTACAACCACCGATAGATGTCATCTCTATAGAATCTCAAACATCTGTATGTACTATTTCTAGTACATTCTCACTAACATGCATATCATGCAAAAATGATGCTCTTGGTTGTTTACCAAATTGACATGCTGCACATACCTTTGGTGTTTTTGCAGCTTTGAAATTTGGTAGTCCTGTGACAATGTCCTTTGAATGCATTTATTTCAGCCTCTGCAAATTCGCATGTCCAATTTGTTTGAGCCAGATCTCTATATCAACAATAACTCCTTTACCTTTTGCAAGCATGTATATATTTATTTCAGGAATTTTTTTTCACATTTAAGGTGAACATCCTACCCGCTTTGTTTCCTTTGGCAATCAATCATCCACCGTGTTTGTACTCTTCTACATATAACCCATCAACATTGAACTTAACTTATCATCCCTTGTCAACCATTTGTCCAATAGAAACCAGATTCTTTGCTATATTTGGAACATGCAGCACATCATCAAGATGTTTTACCTTCCCGTCCTCCATAGAAAAGGGTTATGTTTCCTATATTCTCGATAGGATGTGATGTGTCATGATATGTTTCAACATATCCATGAACTGGTAATTTTGGCAAACTACTAAATCATTTTGCATGAGTAGTCATGTGATTTGAAGCACTTGAGTCAACATACTAGACATTACTGTTCGATTTTGAAATATCCACAAACATCGTATTTATTATATGATGTTGAACCATGAATAGCTTCTCAGAATCATCTGCACTTGTGGATGCATAGTTGTCTTGTTACCTTCATTATTTTGATTCTTCAACCTGCCACATTCAAAATGTCTAGGTTTACCATAATTTTAGAACCCTTTACTATCAGTACCTGAATCATTTCTTTGGAAATTTCTGCGGCCTCGTTGGCTCCGCTTGCCTTGACACTATCCTCTACTTCTTGCATGATTCTGATGTTGACTTTAATCTCGGTTGTTGTTTCATCTTCCACTTTCGCAACCTCTACCTCTGCGTCTTCCTCTGCTACAGTAGAATACTTGACTAGAAATTCCTTGGAATTTTGAGTCCTCACCAAGATTCTTTTCTTCATTAATCAACATGGATACTATATCAGCAAGTGACTCACATACGCATTTGCTTTTCAAGATGAAGTACCTTATCGACATGCCCTTTTTCTCCAAGGTATGTAGCTCGTTCTTGAGTTGCAATGTCCATGCCCTTGTATTGGTCTCATACACTATGACCAAACTATTACAACCCCCTTTCAGAGTCTTGACATCCTGTATGTGCCCTATCATGCTATCCTATATGCTAAGAGATAGCCAATACATTACCTTTCATGCTCCTTAATTCCATTCTTCATAGGCTCTTAACTAGTCTACAATCGGATTCCTTTTTGGTAATTGTAGAGAGTTTTTGTTCTCTCCTTTGATGTACTTCAAATAGACTTTTCCTATGAAGAAAGTCATCCTAAATCTCCAAGCATGGAATTTTTCCTTGTCCAGCTTGTCGCTCATATGTTGACTCATTCCATTTGTGTTTGCTAGTTCTGTAGCAATTCACAACACTGCAAAAAACTACAAGCAGCAATTCTATTGAACATTGTTGCACTATGACATGATATTTTAATTTTAGAAAAAACACTTTTCCATAACTCACAAAAATATTTTGAGACCTTCTAGCTTCATGCCAATTTTCATAGCAATTTCAGATCGTTTGTGAATTGCAGTTTTTCAATGCCTTCTCGCGTATTCTTCACCATATGCCTTGTCCACGAGCTTGCTACAAGCAGACTCACTCTAATTCCATGTCACGAGGAAGGAGATAAGGAAGAGAGCTCATATACACACTCTCACACTCAAAGAGAAGGGCACACACAGATTGAGGCAAGGAAGAATGCTCTTCTTCTTCTTCTTCTATTACCTAAAAGGAATGTACAAGAATGACCTAGAAACAACAATACAACAATTGCAACATATAAAGAACTGTATAGAAGGGAAAATCCTAATGTCCGGAAATGAGTGAGTTGGCAAGAAAACAAATGTGCCCTCACTCTCGGTGGATAAATCTAGTAAATCTCAATAAAGTATCCATGACATATATCGGCATGACCACGATACATGTGAGAGAAACGTGTCACCCTCGATCATCACATGTTGACCTTGATATCTTAACAGTAGCTCGAGGGTGGTCGGGAGGTAGAGGCTTCATCAAGAAGCTATTTTCTAAAGCTATTGTATTGATTGACTCACATCTATAATATCAAAATTTCTCTTTCTCTGAGTCATATCTTGTCTACTCTTCTGCGTCAAATTTTCCCTTATATTGTACAAGATCTTTTTTTCCCTCTTCCACTATTCTTGAGTGATCACAAGTTTGTGATTGAGGAAAGGCCACAAAAAATATGTTGCTTCATAGAAAGAGAAGTCAATGCATGAGCTTAAGCATCATATCCACCCATTGAAGTTTTTCTTGTGTAGTTGCAAGGCACAATCACTATACTTGAAGAAAAACCAGCATCCATGACAACATGTGATGTAGTAGAAGAACCGTTGGGTCGCTTGTCAATATTTTCCACTATGCGCTATGTTAGCAACAAGAACATGTATAATCATGTAAGAACACATTGGATAGTCAGTCCTATCAAGCTTATCTTCGGTTTGAAGCATGCCGAACACCTCATTGATGCTTTCCACTGCACTAAATGACTCCAAAGTAGCAAAATATGGACTTCAAGGAAGCTCAAATGTAACTCACAATTCGTAACTCAGATGGCACAATGGACAATGTGAATGGCTTTGAAATAATAATAAAGTGACTCACAATTCGTAACTCAGATGGCACAATGGACTGTGTGAATGTAACATAATAAATTTTGAAGTCACACACTTGTTTTTGGATGAGAGAGAAATTAAAGATGCATTCTTATATATGCATGCATGTGTGCCTTAGATCTTTGTTTGTACACATTTACATCCATATTACTTTCTGTCTGTGTGTATATGTATGTATGTATGTTTTTGTTTGCATGTATGTATGTTTTTGTTATCTGTGTGTGTATATGTATGTATGTATGTTCTTGGCAGTCGATCGAATTGGAATATGGACCCGCTTTACATTTGTCTAGGCCTTGAGGTGGCGTTGCTGGGTTTCCCGATCGTCGATCGTTCTTATGTCATTCTGAACCGTCGATTGAGGTCGGGAGATTGGAAAGCGCGAGGGTAGCATATTTTACAAGAAGTTCGAGGACGACACCTTGTCCTATAAAGACCGCCATGATCTAGCAGATAATCATCGTGAGACTTCTTCAGCACAGCTTCTTGGCGAATATAAGACGAAGGACATGGCTATGCGTATAGCAGGAAATATCTTTACTGAACGCAATATTCTGCAGTCGCCTTTTACTGACCAAAGCCATGCGGTATTTTATCGTTCCGCAAATGCCTTGCCATCGACACAGTTGCGGGTGAGCTCATTTCGTCCTCAGAAACTCCTCATTCTCACTTCTGCCCGCGAATGGCAGATGGAACATGCTCTGCTCGGACACTTCCATCTACCGAGCATACTAGCTTGAAGAAGGAGCTTGCTGAGCTCAAGTTGTTGGTGAAGCAGAAGGAGAAGGAATTGAAAGCCGCCAAGAAGGAAGAGAAGAAGAAAATGAAGCTGGGGCTTAAAGAGCGGAAGAAAGTGGTGAAGGCTAGCAAGGATTGCGAATCTTCCGAGTCATCTTCAAGTTCAGAGTGGAGCGGCGATGGGTGTGAGTCGACAAGAATGAGAATGGTACGGAGCTGGCAACCTGTTCTTGGAATAACTGGCGAAGTCGCAACCTCGCTGGATCCGCTGCAGGGACTTGCGACGCTGGCTTCAAAAAGTGATCATCAGGTTAGTGGATCAGTGTCGTTATGCGGCGTTTCAGGTGCCGTTGTGAGTCCTGTTCGCACAGACGAACATGACCTCGGGCAGAAGGTTACGAGTGACGAACTTCTGGATGAGCATGAGAAAGAGGTTTCAGGGAAGGTGATGCTCAAGGGCCAGCTAGAGAGCGTCAAATCTTCAGTCGCAAGTTTCACATGTCCTCTGCGTGCAGACGAGTCTCCGAACAGAATCGAGGTTTATGTAGGAGGGAAGTGTAAGAAGGCGGGGTCAGATTTGTTGCTCCAGGAGTTGAGGTCACATGTTACGAATGGTTGTAATGTTGAGGCCGTTCCATACAAGTGCATGGGTAAATGCTCAATGGCCATAAACATGAAGGTTTACAGGGAGGGTGCAAACCCTCAGCAGCACAGTCATGTCGGAGTGGATGACGCGAAATTCATCTTAGCTTCCCACTTTGGCTTTGCACCGTCGCCGTCTGCGAGACCTTCTCTTCCGGTGACAAGCGGGTTGGACGTTGCTGTCAAGGAGCATGTTTCTTCGGACTAACGCAAGGACTTTTCTTACATGCAATTGTGCACACTCTTACAACATTCACATTCGTTAGTTCTTGACTGTCCAACTGTATATTCTGCTCCGCGGGAAGAGGCTAAGCTGCTTCATCTTTCGGACAAACTATGCTGTCATCGTCCGAACAAACATCTCATTAAAGGAGAGAAATATATATCTCACGCATGAACCATGTTGTTGTTGTCTATCGAATATAAAGCTCGCTGTGTTTGAGTGTCCAGTGAAAGCGTTCATCCTGATTCTGGCTCGTCTATACGTACTACGATGCCGAAGTTTGTTTGTGCGCAGAGCCATGCATGGCGCTACAAGAGTTTCGAATCATGCATTGATTTGAGTATTCTGTCTTATCTCTGTTATTTCTGGAGTAATTTTAAAGCCATGCTCCTCCTATGTGTGACTTTTATTTCCATTTGAAAGTTTCGACACTCACGTTTATAAATTTGGCAAGCATTTAGTTAGTTTGCAGTTTGTGACAATTACGTCTAGAAATCAGCAAACAAAATTGCCCTAAGATTAAAGCACACGAAATTGTGCATTTTGATTACGTGTGAACGGAAATACTCCATATATAAGATAGAAATGACTTGAAGTTCATTCTAAATAGCATAACAACTCGTTTATAGTCTTGATGATTTGAATAATGCTTTTTTCTGTGTCATTGGGTACCAATGATATGGTACCCAATGTAAAAGACATTTTTCCTTACATCCACCAAATTGAGTGAAGTATGTGGCCTTGCTAATTAATGATATGATCCGAGGCTGTTGAAAATGAGTGGTCTTTAGTGTTTGCAATGCTCCTAGAGAACATATTCTACCAAAGGACACCCACCAATATGAAAGTTACAACAATGTTTACTGAAGCATATGTGAAGCAATTCGGCTCAACAACTTTGGCAAATAGTACAATTATACAATTTAAATGGGGACATTTTGCTTCTCAATGCACGACCTCAAAGAGAAGGGATACCTCGATGATCAAACACATCAAGTGATCTCCAACGAGAAGGATGATTCCATAGAGCAATACTTTGATTGATGAAGAGGTCATGAATTGCAATTTTTTGATTGCATGGAATGGCTAAAAGCATAATTTCTGATAGAGACTCTAGGTTCACATCAAAGTTTTGGAGAGGGACATTTGAATCGATTGGAGCTCAACTTCATATGAGTATAGCTTTCCATCCACAAACTGATAGGGAAACAGAGATGATTGATCGAGTACTTGAAGTTACGTTGCATATGTGTGTAAATGAAAAGCAAGATAATTGGAGTTAATATTTTACCTTATTTGAGTCTGCATACGATAGTGCATGGCATGCATCTATAAAAAAGACTCAGTTTCATTTTTGGGTTTTTCAAGTAAAGTAGAAGTATCTAAAAAAATGCTTGAGAAAATGTATAAACTTGGAAACATTAAGCAAGACATAAAAGAACCTCGAAAAAGAGAAAAGAAATTCTATGATTTGAGGAGAAGACCACTTGAATTTCAAACAGATGACATGGTATTTCTTAAAGTCAATCCTGATTGATCTAACTTCTTGCTAGGGGAAGATCATTGATTTTCTCTTCGATACAAAGATCCTTTTAAAGTTTTGAAAGAGGTAGGATCTCTTGCTTATTTGTTGGAATTACCTCAACATACAAATGTGCATCCTATATTTCATGTACTTAATGTTGCTCGATAAATAGGTCCTTTTTAGGTTTTGATAAACCTGCATTAGAGAATGAATGTGTCTCTATGAAGTTTTTGTGGATCAAGGTTTAAGAACCTCGTTTAGGGCTCTCCATTTAGTTCACTATAAGAAAATGCATTGATTTTATTTTCTCTTGAATTTCTAAATTTACAAGGCTCAAAAGTGATACTTGGAGGCAGATTTTGACCTAGGCCATCTCTAAGACTATTGTGCAAATTGAAAAATTGAGTAAAAGCACCTCTCACAAGCTTAAGCTGATTCCTCACTCTTTGTGAGTTAGAGGGCTTGGAAAGGTTCTGGTTTTTTAGGTAGTAATAAAAGAGGGCTTCTCTATTTCTATTCCAATACGTGATTTTGATGCTTACGTGTTGTCATGCCTAATTACGGATGTCTTTGGATATGTATTTTTGGTGCATTTATTCTATTTTTGGATAGGTACTGCTAAAGAAAGCACTATTACAAGTGCATAATTTTTGTGAAAGTTTTTCAGAGAATCACCTTTTTATAAATTTGGTGGATCACACACTTCTTTGGGTGGTGATCAACTTTGTTAGAAGAAGACCTGCACATCAAAGAGGGGGAAGCTAGAAATCAGAGAATTACCTTGTGATTGAGAGTGAGAGTGAGAGTGAGAGTGTGATTGAGAGTTTGATTGTGAATGAGATTGTGGTAGCTCAGGGGTGTTCGGGAGGTAGAGGCTTCATCAAGATGCTATTTTCCAAAGCCATTGTATCAATTGATTCACATCTATACTATCGGAATTTCTCTCTCTGAGTCATATCTTGTCTATTGTTTTGCGTTAAATTTTCCCTTATCTTGTGCAAATTCTCTTTTTCTCTCTTCCACTATTCATGATTGATTGCAAGCTTGTGATTGAGGAAAAGCTACAAACAATATGTCGCTTTATAGAAAGAGAAGTTAATGCATGAGCTTAAGCATCATGTCCACCCATCTAAGTTTTTCTTGTGTAACTGCAAGGCACAATCACTATACTTGATGAAAAACCTGGATCCATGACAACATGTGATGTAATAGAAGAACTGTCGGGTCACTTGTCAATATTTTCCACTATGCTCTATATTTGCACCAAGAACATGTATAATCATGTAAGAGACTACTCTATCTTGAATAGTTCTATTCATCCTCTCAGCTACACCATTTTGTACTGAGGTATAAGGAGCTGTAAACTCTCTAGGAATCCCTCTACACTGATAGAAAAGGCTGAATTCATGTGAGGTATACTCAACCCCATTCTCTGTACGTAAAGCCTTAAGCTTAGTTCCTTTTTTAATTTCAACTGAAGCAAGCCATTTTCTGAAAGTAGGGAATACCTCATCCTTTGATTTGATAGGATATACCCAAACTTTTCTAGTAGCATCATTTATGAAATTGACAAAGTAAAGAGAACCACCTAAGGACCTAGTCTGCATAGGACCACACACATCTGTATGAACTAGATCTAAAGGCTGAATTGAAGAGTAAATGTGTGTTCTATGCACATTTTTGGTTTGCTTTCCATATTGACAATGCTCACAAAATGAAAAATTAGAGAAAGATAACACAGGTAAGTAGCCATAACAAGAAAGAATTTTCATTCCACTATGAGATATATGGCCAATACGAGCATGCCAAATACAAGCCATAGGCTATTTAGTACTAGCTAACAAGTGTTCTTTCTATGATACAAATGAAGGATAAAGTGAGCCAACTTTGCTTCGTTTTGTAATAACCATATTTCCCTTTGTTATGCGAAAGGATTGAGCATAGAAGACCACCTTGTAACCAAGGTCATCAAGATGACCAACTGACATCAAACTCCATGATAACTGAGCTACATGGCGTACATTATGCATAGTAAACTTTGAACCATCAATGAACTACACAACCACATCTCCAATCCCTACAATATCACACTAGTAAGAATCACCAAGTCTCACGGTACCAAGAGACTTTGCTGCATAATTAGAGAACCATTCTCTATGTGATGTCACATGGAAAGAAGCACCAGAATCTAGCAACCACGTGTGGGAAAGAGAATCAGCCATAAGAGCCTCAGTTGGCAGAGTACTATCGAGTGTCAACACATCAGCATCATCAGAAATAGCATTAATTTCTTCAATCTTCAGAGTTGAAGTAGATGATGCAGGTAATTGTTTAACATGCCCATCCACATTATGTCCTTTACCTTTAGAATTCTTTAATGCATAAGATTGCTCCACATATGTCATCATAGACAAGTTTACCATCAAGTGCACTATTGCTAATAGTTGTGCAAAATGTATCCCATGATGAACGCAAGGTGTATAACAACAATACTACTTCCATTTCATTATCCATATCCATTTTCTGAGCCTCTAACTGTGAGAATATAGCATCAAACTCATTTAGATGAGTAGAAACACTATCTATGTCCTTCATACGAAGGTCATATAACTTTCTCATAAGATAGACTTTATTTGATGCCATCTCTTTATCATATGTATTGCATAACTTCTTCCAAATCTCCTCTACACTTTCACAGTGTAACATTGTAGCATAAACATTATCTGCCAACTGCAAGCGAATGGTAGAACTAGCCATTTCATCTAACTCATCCCAATCATCTTCATCCATGTCCGCAGGCTTCTTTGAAATCCCATTCACTGGCTTCCATTGCCTCCTTTGAATCTGCACATCTTTGATCTGATTCTTCCATAAAGAACAGTTTGTGCCATCACATTTTCAAATCTCAAAATGGTCTTTGCCCTGCAAGTTATAGCTCCTCCTCGAAACACTAGCCCACCGGATGTGCCTGAGATCTTTGATGCCATGATGGTAGAGAAGTGAATAGAATGATAATGGAGCTAGAAGAGTCCGAACACCAATGAATAAGTGTATCAAGGAGTGAATCGACCTCTGTATAGTTGAGAAAACCAAAAATCTAGAAAAATTTTGCCAAAGGCCTCTGCAAAATGAGTGTATAACTAGTGTCAAAATATGATAAAACTGCAAGTACTGACATGTTTTCCTGCATCGTGAATCATAGACTCCACTGCATATAATCAATTGCCCAATAAAAGCCAAGTAGGCTCATCGAGCACCGATGAACAACTATCATACATCTCCTATGGTGAGGTTGGGTAAGTCTTCCACCTACATCACCAAAGAGATCTCGACATCTGGGTGTCTCCCAGTTAAGAAAACCTCACCAGGACCCTCTTTATCAAACGTAAACAGCTTTATGCAAAGAATGTAGCCGCTATATCAACGACCACATGGACGTACATAAGAAGTATCCACAAAAGCATATATAATGTGTATGTGCTCAATATATGCAGTAAAATGACACTAAAAGGCTGAATGCACAGCCCCAAAACCATCCAATAACACCTGCAAGTGTTTGTCAACTCTGATGTTTTGGCTCAAAAAACCTGCATAAAGTTGCAACGGTTGCTCCCACCAAAACTGAAAACCTCTTGAGAAACCTGTAGTTTTACAAGTGTGGCTGAAAGCATAGCCCCAAAAGTTGATATTTATTGTCAAAGAAGTACAAAGAACACCCTTCTTGATGTTCTTGGATTATCTTGTGCCAAATTTCCAACTCTGATAGAGTTTGACTACCATAAATGAATAATGCAATATTTCTAGTATCCTGGAGTTCAAATGTAAATAATCTACCTGATTTTTCTCCTCTTGCTATCCTCTTGAATCCTTGATGTGGATCCTCAACAAATGCACCATTTATTGTGGACTTGACCTACAATCCTTTCTCAACAATTTGACCTACACTTATGAGGTTCTTGGTGATAGTTGACACATAATACCTTGCTCAATAGGTTCATATTACCAATTGAAGTGTTCACATTGTTGGTAAAAATGAATCCAAGCCTACATACTTGGACAATTAGAATTTATCTCATATAGTCACATATGACTATTCCCTTGTAAAAGTCAATTTACTTTTATCCTTGTTAAAGTGCATAAGCTAATTGCACTATTCCCAAGTGGACTTAGGGGGAATCAAAATCTCAAATTACTTGGTAGTTGATTGATGAGAAAGTAAGTCCTATAGTTTAGGATTCACTTTATGGTGAGAAATTGAATTTGAATTAAAAAATGGCTCCAACGCAATGCCTATATAAGCCCCGATTGCGAGATTATTTTGAGAGGGAATTCTGAGATTAGTGAGCTCATGCTATAGTCACTTTAATACCCTCACGTATTTCAATAATAGATTTCCAATGTCATTTTATTTCTATGTGATTTAATACATATACATTGATCACATCTTTACTTCTCTTCTGTGCCATGATCATCTCAGAACAGTGAACTTCTCAGAGCTTGTTCTCAATGCACACTTAATCAACCAATGTGATTCAACATGTTATAGATTCATCATACTGTTTCATAGCTACTAAGTTTCATTGTCATTGCTTTTCTCAATCTCGAGAAATCCTCACATCTTTGCTCACTGGTCTACATACTGTGGCACACCAAAAATGTCGGGCTAGTTTTCCAACTTGCTAAGCATCATTCTTAGTATATACTTGATTATTTTTATTGATGTAACTTGTGATTGGTATCTATATAAGTTAGTTAGATAATCCTAGAAGGAATTTAGTCAATCGCTAGCAGGTTGAGAGCATTGTTCATTTTATTGAACATGTGTCGATACCAAAATAGCAAGTTTCGCACTTAGTTGAAGTTTCTACTCATCTGTTTTGATCCATTGATTAGAGGATCATGATACAAACACATAGGTGATTATTTGTGATTTTTGGGAAGATTAAGGGATCTACTATACTCTCCACAACTTGTTCTTGGCTGGTGTGAAGTAGGATTTTGCAGCACCACTTCATCTTCAGAATCTATCCACCATCTGCTCCAACACACATTACCTATCTTTTCAATCGGATGTCTTGTGTCATCCCCTATTTAGACTTCATGTCTATTCCTTGGATCCTCCAAGTCTGAGAGTAGAGCTACATTGCCTGATACATGATTTGAGCAACCTAATTCTATATAGAATACATGTTTATCTTCTTTAACTTGCTTCATGGTCATGTTCATTAGAAGTAGTGAATCCTGTTGGGTTTGATCATCTACATAATTGTTGTAGTCTCTCCATCCTCAATATCCTCCTTGGTAGTTGTTGTTTTATGACTTGTTATTGTATCCATTGTTTTTGTTGAATCCACCTTTTGAGCTTCCATAGCCTTCTCTATTCTAACCTCTACCTCTTTGGTTCCCCGAATTCTGAAAACAATTCGTAGTGATGTGATTATTTAGGCCACATATGGCACATGGAGATGAGCATTGAGCTCTCCCGTTACCTTTTCTTCCTCTTTTGCCTCTTCCTCTTGAGCCTCTACCTCTACCCGCAAAGCTTGCTAGAGAGGTGCTGCCCTCATCATCAAACTTCTTACCTTTGCCTTTGCTATCTTTTTTCTTGTTCTTATTTGTATAGAGAGCAAAGTATTGATTAGCTTTTGAGTTGTGTCCATTTTTCATTAGCTTTGCCATATGTGTGAACAGTTTTCCCATAAGGGTGTTCAAATCAGGAACTTGCATGTCCATGTAGAGGTCCATGGATGTGGTGAAAGCTTCCCATTTGTCATCTACCTTTATTCTATTGATCACTTGCCTTATTATCTGGTCTTCATCAATGATTTCTCAAATGCTTCCAAGTTGATTTTTTTTGTCCTTTATTATGGTGACTAAATCCATCACACTGCTTGGGCATCTTCTTGAGTGTGGTGAATTCCATCCATAGTTGATTCTTCCTTTGCCTTTGTACTTGATGAGAAGAATGCTTCAAGAACATTCCAAGTTTCTTGTGAAGGCTTCCAACTCCTAATGTGTGGAAGTAAAAAGTAGATATTGAGTTAAGATTATTTGACCTTGCTAGAGCATCCTTTTAGCACCATGTGTTTAACTCTCTTATTCTTCTTGTGTTGTTCGCCCTTGCTTCTAAGGATTGACATCATCTTTCCATTCATGATGACCAAGCTGAGTAGTTACCTTGATCCAATTTGTCTATGGATGAAGTAAATCCATCTCCCATGTGAGGAGATGGTGAGTTAAGTGTAGAGATGAGGTAGTGCTGCAAAACATCCTACTCTACACCTACCAATCTAGCTTTAGGGATGCGTAATAGACTTCTTACAATTCATAATTTTGCACTTAGAACTAGTAAGTCCTTTGGAGCATCATTCTCAAAAGTTTGCATCAAAACAAATAACTTGTACATGCAAAAAATGAGAAGAACCTTCTATTTTGGGAAGAGAAAAGCAATGCTTAGATATCACAACCTGGTATGAATTGACCAAAGCAATTTTGCACACATCTAATTGAAGTGTATATTCAACTAAAACAAGATATTTCATGAATTTAGTTGCACCATACAAGGAGAAATGAATCTAGAAGTCAGAGGGGTTGTCCCGACTCTTCACGATCTAGATGATGTGTAGACATAGTCATCTTCTTCAGTGTCCATTAAACGAGACTTGATGAAATTTGATACATAGATACTAGGGACTCCAATCCAACTATTTCAAGTGAGATTATAGAAAACTAATGAGTAAACGTAGAGAAAATGATTTCACAAGTTTTCTATAATGATGAAGATACTATGGCAGACAGTAGATAGAGATGTACTCAATGAGATGTATAAAAATATGAATGTTGTTGCACATATATTACATAGGGAGTGTAGATGACTGAGACGGACTCCTTCACTATACATATTTTTGCTATGTGCTGCGTCCAGAGTCTGTATAGATAACTATTTTTGTGCATATCACATATTTTGGTTTGGAGATCATTCCTAAAAAGGTACTCCACTTCTTCAAATTTGATGACAAGAAGCATGATACCTTTTTTGTGGAGCACGATTTCCAATTACATTGGCAATGGCAGAGAGAGCTAAACCTTGAGTTAAGCCAACATTGAGTATGGTGAGATGGTGCAACTTTGCGTTGTAAAGATTGATGACATTGATTTTATGGTGATGTGTGGGCTCTTGGCCCCTGCACATTTTGTACAATTCCCTCATTAATCTACTTTTTGCATGTTCTCTAAAGAAAAGGGAAGTTATATATGAGTAACATCTCAGATTGTGGATGATTGTTGCACGTTTAAAAGTATGCCTAACAATGTCCATTTAGTTTCATATTGTTCATTCATTGTATCTAACTTGTGAGGTTTTGAATGATTTTTGTAGGTTTTAAAAATCGTATAAGTCTACATATGTAAGTGATGGAGCACATAATGATATAAGATGAGGATACTCAATGTAAAGTCAATATAATAAAGTGGATTGATGAGTGGTAGATGTTATTGTATTTATGGTTTATTCATCATTTGTAGTGTGTTGATATAGGGCAATCTCGAACAAGCAAACTGATGGAAGTTAATACAATACCAGTACTGAATAATGATCAGCAAGCATTATGATGTTATTGGAAGGAAAAGAAAAGGAACTATAGAGACACAATAACGTCAAGGTTGAGAAATAATGAGGGTAATGCTAATTGCAATTCAAGCAACTTGGATGGCATTGTGGATAAGATCGTCAAGTATTTTAAAAATCCAACTAGACACTTATATTGTGAAGATAAAATCGAAGCACTAAATAGGATGTTGCAAAGTCCATGTATTGGGAAACTTTTGGATGCAATGGGCTGTAACAAAGATCATGTAACATGGACCCTTTTTCACCAATCTTTGGAATACACTGCAAAGTATGAGAAAGAATTTTGATGTCCTTGTGTTGAAGAGATCAACATTCATGATGGCTCTAAATAGTGATGCATATTCATCAACAAATCAGATAAATATTTGAAGACTTTCTAGGCTATTGGGAGTAAGTAGGAAACTCGTCTATGATATGATTGGTTGGTTAAGTACAGTTGAGTCTGATCATATTTTCTTGAAGGCAACTGGTAGGGCAACACGTACCACATGTATTACACAAGAGTTCAAGCATCTGATTATCACGTTTTGGACAATAGCGTAGGGTGTCACGAAATAAGAAGGATATAAGCAAGACTTGACTTGGGATCTTCTTGATGTATCTCAAGTAATCCTATTTTCAATCATCAGTTAACGATTTTAGCAAATTATACAGGAATTAGTAACAAGTAACTTATAGTAACAATCTAATCATAATAGCTAACTAGTAAGAAGCTAATAGTAATAGCTAACTAGTAACAAGCTATTTAGAAATAGCTTATTACAAACAACTAACCAAGAAACTAGCTCTTAAGTAATAGCAAAATAGTAACAAGGTAATTAGTAATAGCTAATTACTAATAACCATCCAAGAACCAACTACTTAGTAATAGCTAATTGGTAACAAGATAATAATAGTAGCTAATTGTTAACAAGCTAAATAGTAGTAGCTAATTACTGAGAACTAACTAAGAACCAACTACTTAGTAATAGGTAACTAGTAACAAGCTAATGAATAATAGTTAGTTACAAACAACTAACCAAGATCCAGCTATTTTCTAATAGAAAATTAGTAACAAGCTAATTAGACATAGCTAATTACGAATACCTTACCAAGAACAAGCTACTTAGTTATAGCTAATTACTATCAAGCTAATTAGTAAAAACTAATTATTGAGAAGTAACTAAGAGCTAGCTACTTAGTAATAGGTTACTATTAGCAATCTAATTAGTAATAGCTAATTACAAACAACTATCCAAGAAACAACTATTTAGTAATAGCTAATTAGTAGAAAGCTAATTAGCAATAGCTAATTACAAACAGCTAACCAAGAACTAGCTACTTAAGAATAGCTAATTAGTAACAAGCTAATTAGTAATAGCTAATTACAAATAACTAACCAATAACCAGCTACTTAATAATAGCTAATTACTAACAAGCTAATTAGTAATTAGCTACTTAGTAATGGCTAATTAGTAACAAGCTAATTAGTAACAAGCTAATTAGCAATAGCTAAATACAAATAGCTAACCAAGAACTAGCTACTCAGTAATAGATAATTAGTAACAAACTAATTAGTAATAGCTAATTACAAACAACTAATTAGTAATAGCTAATTAGTAACAAGCTAATTAGTAATAGCTAATTAGTAACAAGTTAATGAGTAACAACTTAGTTAGTAACAAGCTAATTAGTAATAAGCTAATTAGTAATAGCTAATTAGTAATAAGCTAATCAGTAATAGATAATTACAAACAACTAACCAAGAAAAAGCTACTTAGTAATAGCTAATTACTAACAAGCTAATTAGTAATAACTAATTAGTAATAAGCTAATGAGTAACAAACTAATTAGTAACAAGCTATAATAACAAGCTAATTAGTATTAGCTAATTATTAACAAGCTAATTAGTAATAGCTAATTATAATGGCTAATTAGTAACAAGGTAATTAGTAATAAGGTAATTAGTAAAAAGCTAATTAGCAATAAGCTAATTAGTAATAGCTAACTAGTAATAGCTAAATAGTAATAAGCTAATTAGTAATAGCTAATTAGTAATAGATAATTAGTAATAAGCTAATTAGTAGCAAGCTAATTAGTCACAAGCTAATTAGTAACGAGCTAATTAGTAACAGGTTGATTAGTAATAGCTAATTAGTAACAAGCTAATTAGTAACAAGCTAACTAGTAATAGCTAATTAGTAACAAGCTAATTAATAATAGCTAATTAGTAATAGCTTATTAGTAACAAGCTAATTAGTAATAGCTAATTAGTAATAGCTAATTAGTAACAAGCTAATTACATATAGCTAATCGAGAACCAGCTACATAGTAATATCTTATTATAAACAAGCTAATTAGTAATAGCTAATTACAAATAGCTAAGCAAGAACCAGCTATTTAGTAATAGCTAATTGCTAACAAGCTAACTCTTCTGAGTAATAGCTAATTACTGAGAACTAACTAAGAGCCAGCTATTTAGTAATAACTAATTACAAATAGCTAACCAAGAATGAGCTACTTAAAAATATGTGATTATTAAGAAGCTAATTAGTAATAGTTAATTACAACGAGATAACCAAGAACCAGCTACTTAGTAATAGCTAATTGCTAAGAAGCTAATTGCCCTCAAGAATAGCTAATTACTAAGATCTAACTAAGAACCAACTACTTAGTAATAGCTTATTGCAAATAGGTAACCAAGAACCAGCTACTTAATAATAGCTAGCTACTTACTAAAAACTTAGTAATATTTGATTATTAATAAGCTAATTAGTAATAGCTAGTTACAAACAGCTACATAAGAACCAGCTACTTAGTAATAGCTAATTTCTAACAAGCTATTTTTTCTCAGTAATGGCTAATTACTGAGAACTAACTAAGAACTGGCTACTATAGCTAATTACAAACAACTAACAAAGAACCAACTACTAAGTAATAGCTAATTGCTAAGAAGCTAATTGTTCTTAGTTGTAGAGGAGGTACTGGGGTATCCGCTTTTAAGAAAAGTAGAGATTAAAGATTAACACTCCAGTACGTCGCCTACTCAAGGGGGGTTCTCTTTAGGGAAGTATACCCTGTAACATTTCTGTGATCAGGTAGATATCAAGGAGATACTTCAGAAAATATGGACAACAATTGACCAAGGAAGACCATACACTTCTTGATTCGATTCAGATGATTACAAGATTTTGTCAAGGAAATGCTCAAAAACTAATGCTCATAGCTTCGTGGTACTCTATGCAGATAAATACAGATCAATACAAATGATGAAGGAATTGCTCAAGAGATTAGAGCTTAACACCAATAGTGTCTCACAGAAAAGAAAGAAATCAAACACTCTCTTACACTATAGTGCTCATAGCCCTCCACTGAGAAGCCTACCCTCTTTATCCACACTACAAAGTAGCTCCTCCAATAGGCTTGAAACCACCAAGTGCAAGAGAGAACTTCTGCACATATACACGCATCAAAGTAACTCCAAAAAAATGTACCAAAAGTGTGTACCATGCGTATGTAACACCAAATGAGCACAAATCCCTTGATTTTATAGGCCCCAATAGGCCAAGAGGCCTTGCCGAATCTTCACGTCCATTGATCACGTGCTGGTTGATTGCCCAAGATTGGAGGGGTAAATCAAATATTCCACTTGATTTGAATTAGATCCACAAAAATAGGCCGTCGTGATGAATGGTTGGTGGCAACAACCATTTATCCACTTTCACTCTTATCACATACACTTTTACTGTCATCATCAGCTGAAAGATGAGATCTCATTATGTGCGGCCCGTGGTATTGCACTACCCTTTAGAACTCCTTCTTTTTGTACCCTGGAGGTGGAATAAAACAACGTGACGGAATTCTCTCTGCTAAACTCCCT